>PVKA01023555.1:0-35470 GCA_004027165.1 Ctenomys sociabilis
TATTGAATCTTTGATATAATTCAGCTATAAAAAAACCTGTAAATATAATTTCATGTATGCACCTTGTACAGTACCAAAACATTATGAAAACAGTTTGCAATGTATTAATTCATCGACTCTGTATGGTTAAGGTGTCTTGAAACTGTCTGATTGACATTTGTATTTTAATAAAATAAAAATAAATGGAAAAAAAAATAAAGCTACTAGGTAGGAAATGAGAAATTCTTCTTTGAATAGGCTGAGTGTAAGGTACTTGCAAGACGCCTACTGGCCCTGCAAGAACAACATCAACAAGAACAAGCAACAGGTTTGAGTGTAGGAGAATAATAAGAGATAAAGATGTAGGATGGAAATTCCTCTTTTTGAGAATGAAGCTGTGACAGTGAAAACTGTGTAGATTTTTTTTTTTTTGAAAAAGACAGAATGTCTCTATAGTTAGAGTTGAGAAGGAGGAATAACAAATAACATTAACTAAAAGAGAAATTGTTATGGTAATGACACTTAACTCCTTCATTTCTGAAAATTTTATGAGACTTTCAATGTGTGTTCTAGAAAAGATGATGTCAGAAAGAATCAGCTTTTTTGGGTGTGGTGGTGGTACCAGGAATAGAACTCAGGACCTCGTACTTGCCAGGCAGGGGCTGTGCCTCTTACCTATGTCCCCAGCCCTAGATTCACCTTTTATATTTTCTTAGCACATGTATCTGAAGTTTAGGACAAACACTTAGTTGGATGATATCAGGGTTTGGCTTTCTTTTTAGCCTATGGGAAACACTGACATCCCCCTTTGTGTCCTGAGTAGCTCTCAGTGACAGGCTGACTTCTTGAGGTCTTCTGGTGCCCAGCATCTGCCAGTGGTGATGTAGGAGTTTGGTCTTTGCTGAGCTCTGAGTACACTTCAGCTATCTCAACCTAGTGTAGGACACTCGATAGAACAATCCTTTGAGCTGGGAAGATGGCTCAGTGGCATAAGCACCTGCCTGGCAAGCTCAAGGTCCTGAGTTTGATCTCTGGTATAAAAATTAAAAAAAAAAAAAACAACAAAAAAAAAACACTGAACAACTCTTTACCATTTTTACCTCCTTGAGATGAACAGAGACCCAGTGCCTAGCAAGACTTGGAATCAGGAGCCCCCAGAATACCTCTGGACTTAGTATTATAGGAAGTGGATTATTTTGGGGGCATTTGACTGGGTGCTGTGGTATTCAGGACTTCCAGGGCAGCTGGGCTGCATCTTGCATCACTCTCTTATGTTTATGAAAAGAAAACAGAGTACTGGCATCAAGTTCAAATTACCTTTTCATTTAGGGGAAATGGTTGGCAGAGGAGAAAAATGATTGCAACATGTTATGAAGAACAGGGCTAGTGAAGAGGAGGAAGAGTAAGTAAACACTGCTGCTCCATTTCTGCTGTTAATCATTCACTGGCCAGAGGAGAGTTTCTGCCCATCCGTCTTCACTCAGCTATCTCTGAGCAGCCAACAGCATGCCTAGAAGTGAGGGGTTTCGTTAGAGGAGCGGTTACTAGCCCACTTCAGGACATTGTCTTAAAGCCCACTCTCGGGAGGAACTAGAACTCTATACAGCAAGGCATCACAACACAGCCTTCCCTCTTACTGCAGGTCAGTGGATTACTTGGGGGAGCCTTTGGGGGTTTGGCAGAAAAGCTAGTGTTCGGGGCCTTTTGGGAGTGTAGGATTGGAAGGATAATCAGAGACAAACCTTGGTTATGTTTGCAGAAATCTTTTCAGGAGTACTGCATTAGGGATCATGTGACTTGAAGTGGAATTTGACTCCCCTCAGCCTTAAATTTCTATTATAAATGGATGAGTAATGATGTCTGATAGGTTCTGGCCCCAGTATGACTTGCTGAATTATTAGAGCGGACATTAATATGGCTGAAGCCTTTAAAACAATAGCTTATCTTCCTAGAAACCACCTCCCCGCCCTTCTTCTCCAACTCAGCCCAGGTGCAATTTCCTTTCACCATTTCCACTGCCTCAGAGAAGACCCCAGTCAGCTCCTCAGCATATCTAAACATTCCCTTCAAACTCCAATCTTGGCAAAAGATTAGGACTTCCTTTGTTCAACTCCAGAAAATCCTTCATCTTCCCCAGATTCTCTCTATGTCCTCAAAGATAATAAAGCCTCTTTCCATTTTTTCTTTTGCTGTGATGCTTATCAATCTGTTAATGAAATAAAACAGAGAAAAATATAAGATAATATTATTCTCATTATCATACCTCAGAGATAAGTAGTCTGCTGATTTGGTTGTTGTTGTCGTTTTGAGACAGGATCTCACTAGGTAGTTGAGGCTGGCTTTGAAGCACTAAATGGCCCAAGCTAGCCTCAAATTTGTACTGATCCTTCTGCCTCAGCCTCCCAAATGCTGGGATTACACATGTGCCTGCTGTAGTCTGCCTGGTTTGTTGATTCTTTATCATATCCTCACATAGGAGTACTGAGGCAAAAGGGAAAAGACTTCTCAAAGGGAAATATAGGAGATTTATTTTCCACAGTCTGAATTCTAAAAAATGATATTTTTTTTGAGATTCTGACTCCTCACTGACATCAAAGACAGCAAAGCCCTTTAGATTTGATAATGGGGAGTCAGCCTTCAGTTTGTCCCTGAGGCTAGAATCCTTAATCATCTCTTACTTTCTTTGTTTCCCTTGTTTTCTTTCTTTCTTTTTTGGTAGAGCCAAGGACTGAACTCAGGCCCTTGTACTTACCAGAGAAGTACTTATTCCACTGAAGCCAGTGTCCCTTGTTTTCTAAATCTGCTTGGTCAGTTACTCTTTTTTTCTCATTATTAACTTTATTGAAAATCAATAATAATATATAGCAAATTAAAAATTGTGGAAAAGTATTGAAATGTGAAAGATATAAGATGTAGACAGTGAATTTTAGAGAAATATTTCTGAAATGGATACATAACATGAGATTAATAATAGATTGCACATTGTAAAAATTATTTATAAACTTGAATATAACAATAAAAATTATTTAAAATAAAAATAAAAATGAGTTTGCGGATCAGTCATATAATAGTTCACTCTGTGCCAAAATCAAGAAACTTATATTCATATAATTAGAATTCTCAAAGTAGAAGAGGGTAGGAATAAATATTTAAAAATTTAAAGTTTTTGAATTTAGTTAAAATGAGAAAGAAGGAGCAAATCCAAATGATATAAAAAGAATATGGGCAGAAGTAATAGTATAAAACTTCCCAAACATGGGGCAACAATCTGACATTCAGGGAACCGAAGCGTATAGAACTCCAGATAACATCATCTCAATTAAAATCACACCCAGACATATAATAATGAAAATCCCAGAAATTCAGCACAGGAACAGTATACTAAAAGCCACTAAAGAAGCAGATCACATTTAAAGGAAAACCCATCAGAGTAATGGCAGAGTTCTCTTCATAAACCATCAAGTCAAGAACAGCATGGAGCAAAGTCAGTTACTCTTTCTTTTTGAAATTCCCTTTTCCATGAGCTGGTTGGACAGAGGCAGTCCTATTCCAGTCCTCATTTTATTTTATTTATTTATTATTTATTTTGGCAGAACTGGGGATTGAACTCATGCCCTTACGCTTACCAAGGAAGCGCTTATTCCGCTGAGCCATCTCCCTAGGCCCTCTGTTCCTCATTTTAATTGTGTCTTCCCTGAATCCTTTCTGATTCTGAATACATTGGTGCCAGGAGAAGGAAAAGCAGCAGTATTAAAGAGGAGGAGGCATAAGATAAGATTTGGTTAGACTTAGAGACACTTCTGAATATAATATGAACACAGAAGGAAGGAGCTGTTAGAGAAATAGATTCTGGGGTGAAGGGAGAAGGTAGAGGCAGGCTCTCACAGGAGTTGGGAAATGATGTTACTTGAAAGCCAAGATATAAAAAAGACCCTCAGTTTGAGACGAGCTTTCCAGAGGTAGTCTGGGTGTGGTTTTAAAGGGGAATTCAGACAAATGAAATGAATTACTTAAAAGATTGTCTCAGATGATAAACTACTCTTACCAATGTCTCTCAGATTATAAACAAGTGTGGACAATGCTTTTCACAAAATATCTGCCATCTTGACTATAGTTCTTGAACTGAGCTTTCTCTAAGAAACAGGTGATGATGTTATTGAAATACATAGGAATTTGCCCCAGTAGTCTCAGCTTTTCAATGAGCAGCTACTGAATGGTGGAGATGGTAGGAGATAAAATAGACGAGTTATGCTAAGTGTCATCATTTTAGAGAAGAGGAAGCTTAGTTTCAAGGAGGTAATGCAGCTTCCTCCCAATTACAGACTTAGTGCCATGGCCACAACCCAAAATCAAGTCTCCCCAATTTGCGAATTCGCAACTCCATCCCTGTACTCTGTGGTCAGCTGAGGTCTGTGCGAGTTCTGCTGAGAGACCCAAGGAACAGCTGGAAAAGTGACCCGGATCGTAACTCAAGAATTCACAAGGGAGTCTAAACACCTCATCATCTCTCTTCCAAGGCTAACCAGGCAATTTACATACATTATATCATTTAGGAGATAGTCAATCATTCTCATTCTGAAGACAGAACTAACCTGAGTTTTATTTATTTTGCATTGTTGGATAACTATTATACACAGTTATAATATAAGATTAGAGACAGACAGTTAAAAAACTACCACCCTTCAGAGAAACCACAATCTATTTCAGGTGGCAAGAGAAAATAGTTTGATCCAGGTTATCTGCAAAGTCCCAGGGAATACAGAAGACATTTGCTTTTCTTGGTGGAGTTGTGCAATTCTTCATCAAGGAGGTGGCCCTGGATCTGACCAGTGAATAAAAGAGAGATTAGTTGTAAGAACATTCCTGCATGGGGTACATTATATGCAAATGCATGCAAATAGTTTTTAAAGGGCAGGAGGTGTTTTGAGAAAGGTTAAGTGCCTTCATGGGGTTTGAAGAACAGTACTTTTCTATTGACAAAAGAGCAGTACAGTGAGCTGGGAGAGGAATGGCAACCCACTGGGATGGGAGGGTTGTGTAAATTTCAAGCAGGGTGTTGTAGTATAAATTGGCTTTTAAGGCTATAATGGTATTGACACAGAAGCTGGGTATAAATATTCAGAAAGCCTTGCGGTGATCTGGGGCAAGATAAAGGAAATTATGAGAACTTCTTCCTGGACTATAGAGGTAGAGTACAGGAGAGAGAGGCTAGTGCCCATGCTTTTGTAGTGGTCAATTCCACAGGACTTGGTCACTGTGGACATGGAAAGGTGACACAAGACATGCAAGACATGTGGCAGGACTGACTTAGGCGGAGATTTGGTAGAAACTGTCGCTTTTGCCAAGATAGCAAAGAAGTCAAATGGTGTTGGCGAAGGTAATTTGGAGCACACTGGATACAAGGTGCCTTGTAGATACCAAGGAAGCAGTTGGAAATACTGACCAGAACCCTGTCAATTGTAGCCCCTTGGAAAAAGGGTTATTTGCTTGCCTAAGAGATCTAACAGGGTCAAAGTATAGTTTATATTTAGCATTACAGATGAAGAGTCATGAGTGATAATATATTTCTGGATCTGCAAAGAAAACTCACAAGTGTTATAATTGAGAAAACAGAAATGTTTATTTAAATATTATTCCAGACAAGAATATTTATCTGAGACAATCAGTCAGAACTGCAGCTTCTTCCAAGTAAAGCTTACTCTCAAGTGGCAATGCAACAACTTTTCCCTAGGCCAAGGAGTCTAGCAATGACTCCTTGATTAGCAATACTGCTTGCAAAGTTAGTACTATCACTGCATTATATTGCTTTCCACCACCACAGGGGAAGAGGAATATTCCTCCTTATTTTCTTAAGATACTTTCACTGATTTTAGAAAGGTATGTATATATATATATATATATATATATATATATATATATATATATATATATATATATATTTAAGCTAAGCACAGAAATTGTATTAGTAACCAGAATAGAGAAGATGAAGCCTGGATGACTTTGAACTTACATGAAGGAATATTCAGATAGGGTAGAATAAGGTAGTTATTACCAATTAAGTTCATGGAGCATGTAAACTAAAGCAGTTGTCCCAGAGGACAGTGAGTGATTCATGTGTGATGATCAAAGTGATCAATGGAGTGAGTTCTGCCTCGAGAGACAGTTGAGGAGGAGGAAGAAACCCTCGGGACAGCCTCTAGGGACCCTGGTGTCTCTTTGCTCTGGGTCTCACCGTACCCAGAACCACAGGAGAGACAGGTTGAGGCTTCTGGCCCCAAGCCCAGTAGGTGCTCCTCTGCACTGGGGCGTAAAATCCCCTGATGGAACAGTGTACCATAGGTCTCAGTGTACCATAGCCAGTGGAGGGAGCAGAAGGGAACAGAGCTCGTGTTACAGAGCTCGCGTTGATCCCTTCCCTCCCCGTTCCACTATCTTCCACCCCCACTGCCTGGCGGATGATATGCTGGCTTCAGTTCTTGATGAAACAGAGCTCATGGTAAAATTCCCTGGATCAGTTTTTCTTAAAACACAGAGAAGTCATACTGTAAAATTAGTTAAAATCTGCCCTTGACAAAGCTCGCTCACACACAAGGGCAAGGATGGAAAGGGAACAGTATTGTTTTTCTTGAAAACAGATTGTATCACTAAGCACTTGTGGATGTCTGCTCAGCAGACACTTACTGAACAAGTTAGACTTTGTGGGTCTTAGGTTCTAGGTGGGACTGAGGAGGAGCCACCCTACTCAGCCCTACTCAGTAGCTATTGGTGGAGCCAGGCTTCAGAAGCCGGCTGGAAACCAAGTCAGAGTGAAAGCTGCAACTACTAAGCTGAACGTGGCCTAGAGGCTAAGGGAACACTGGACAAGGGACAGGAATCATAGAGGGAACGGGCATAGAGCAGCTGATGTGCACAGGAGTAGGAGGAGGAAAGTGTTTGGAACTGAAGGAAACCTCAGGCACCCAGACACAGGGTCTCAGGCCTAACCTCTGGAAAGGTAGGTACAAAGCCAGCTGAGTATATGCCAGATCCTGAAGGCCCCGGAATTCACTGTAACCAATCTCCTCAATTGGTTTATCAAGTTATCATTTACCAAACAATGTTTAAGGACTACTCCTTTCAATATATTCAGTCATTGTAAATACATTTTTTGAATGTAACTAATCAATGTATTCTTTTTTCAATACTTTTAAATTTTTTTTTTGTTTGATTTCTTAAAGCTTTAATCTTACATTTACATTTTGGTCAAAAATTTGTTTCTGAGTATATTCTATGTATATATTTTTCTTGTGTTAATAACAGCTGCAACAATTCATATGAGAAAGTTTCACTTTGAATATTTTAATTTTTTTAGAGTCAAATTTTATTTTGCTAAGACAAAAGTATTTTTAATCCTTTCAGTTGCACTGGAATTAAAAAGACAAATTGTTTTTGGTCAGAAACAAGAAGCTTGTAGGTTTCATAGTTGTTTTTGTTGGATAGGAGAAATTTATCGCATTTTGTGAATTTCACAAATTATTTAGTGGGCTGATTTTCATGATATGGAATATGCCTCTCCCAATTTCTTTAGACAAACTGTATCAATTTAGTACAATTTCTGCAAACATATATTCACTGAGCAAATTCATGTAGTAGATTGTTATGTGGGTTAATTTATATTTGGCAACACTGTGTTAGCAGCTGTGTGTGAAACTCAAGGCATAGGATCTGCGTGGGATATTCACTCCAATGATTGGAGAAACAGCTTCATCTAAACTCAGTTTTAGAAAGATGAGCTCACACGAGTCTTCTCTCATTGAAGAGCTTAGGGTCCTCTACGGAGTGCGAAGAGCCACTCTAAGGGAATCCCCACTCCATATGTGGGGAAGAAGCAGCTTTGAGGGAGCTGTTTTCTCAAGTGGACACAGGCTTAGGTATGAATTAGGGGCAGATGGGGGTCACATATAGAGGTACAAGAATAAAAGGTAAAGTTCAGTATTTTATTGGAGCTCAACTTGATGTATTCCATTGAGGGCAAGGACTCTCTAGTGTGAACTTAGCTTATTAGTGCATTCTCTCAGGGAGATGGGAAGCTATGCTAAAGAGTAAAAATGTTCCCAGTGATTTCACTTTAAGCAAGTTTTTTCCACACTATACTGTATTGCCAGATGCCTTCAATATGTACTTTAAGATAAGATCTCACTAGGCTGCTAAATTGCTCAGGTTGGACTTGAATTTGCAACCTTCCTGTGCTGATGCCTAGCAGATTGCTGGGTACAGATGTATGTCCCCACACCCAGCTAAGTGGCCTTCTCTGTGACACCCACTCCCTTTCTCCATTTGTAATTAAACTCTTCCCAGCAGGAGGCTTGTGCACAGCCAACCCCCACTGTCTGGTGTGGTGACATCTGTGCTTCTGTGTTTCCTTCCAGTCTAGGCTGTGACCTCCTTGAAGACATGGGTCTGGTGGCATTTATCTTAGTGCTTTATGACAAGTAGAATTCAGTGACTGCTCATTAAATTGAGTTCTTTCAGCAGAAACATATCAGAGAAGCAGCAAGTCATGCACCCCCCAAGAGCTCCGGATGGGGTGCTGAGAGCGTGGCCCTTCTCTAGGCTGTGCGGAGTCCTCCTCCCATCTCTGTTCCAAATGACATTGGCCGCTTCTCTGTTGGCCACTGTTCTTGGTGAGTAGTGAGAAACAAGTCCAGAAAAGCAGTGAAAAATAGAGGTCAGCTACACTTAACAAACTGAGGAGAGGAGTAAGCTTCTAGACAAAACTGGTGCTAAGAATAAAGGTTTATTTATTTATTTATTTATTTATTTATTTATTTATTTATTTATTTATTGCCAGCCAGGATTTAGGGGAAATTTGCTTTACACACAAAGCAGTTCTCTAGATATCTCCCTCTAGAATTTTTCCTCTGCATATTTCCAAAACCATCTCTTCCCAATCATGGAATGGCTTGAAATAGCTCTGTGGATTTAACCAGCATGGAGAGGTGAAGTGTGTACTTCTACAGGAGCTTGTGAAGGTAATTGGCTCTGTGTTTAAGTTTTGTGAGGAAAGCAGGATTAATATCTTTATGTTTCAACACCTCCATGCTTCATCCTCCTTATCATTCAAAATCCAAAAAATAAAAAATATTAAATGTTCTGTTTACCCATCTCTCAGCCACCTAATTTTCCTTCCCTGAGCTAACCCATATTGTGCAATGTTATTTTTAACGAAATAATACCTTTATGTCAAAGCATACTTCTAAGGATTTTTAGTTTTGTATAGGTATATGTATAGCAATGGAGACAGATTATCTGATATACTGATGAAAATTGTGTCTTTTATCCATTTTAGATAAATTATGTCATTTGTAGTAGAGCAGAGATAAAATTTTATGCATTTTATCATTATCATTTATCGACATACATATTGATCACTCTTGGGTTCATTGAAGAACAGGGATAATAGGAGTTACTATTTCCCTTGATTAGACAAGAAAAAAATGACCCTTATTCTAAAACTGTCCTATTAAACATTGAAAGATAAAGTCTGAGGATGTAACTTTGGTGCTTCTTGCTATTTTCGTGTCCAGGTAGATGTGGTCCCCCACCTACCTTATTCTTTGCTTCTCCAACAAAGGAGTTGAACGAGACAGAGTTTCCAACTCAGACTGTCCTGAAATACGTTTGTCGCCCTGGCTACTTCAGGCTCCGTTCGGATCAGACGCTGACCTGTAGAGTCAACGGCCAGTGGAAGTACGAAGTCTTCTGTGCCAGTAAGCATGAAGCGTCCTCTCACTTTTCCCAGCTTTGAAGCGTTGGGTCAGGATCTAAACTTCCTAAACTGAAAGAACTATCCAGTTTCTCAGTTGCTGATTTTGAGGCACACATATGAGATTAAATTTCTATGCATTTATTTTCTTCAAAACTATGAGCTTAGGGAGTCAATATCGGAAATGAGTGAGAATCTAAGTACCTGGTGCTTTATGAAGGCAGAGGTAGAAACTGATCAGTCATTCTTTTCTGATTCCCTATCTTGGAATCACTAACCATCATTTAAATTTTTCTCCCAGAGAAACCATGCAGAAATCCAGGAGATTTACCTCATGGCATGGTTGAAATTAAGACAGGTCTCACCTTTGGATCAAAAATAGAATTCAGTTGTTCAGAAGGGTGAGTGTGAGTAGAAATATTATTTTAAAATTAATATTAAAATAGCAAATGTATTTATATATTTCAAAATTTAAAATGTTTACTTCAAAAAGATATTAAAAGGGATATACTTCCATTCTGGCTTCATGTACCCCATTTTTTTCTTACCTTCAACAAAGATTTACTTTTTGTTTTACTGTTTTTTTATGTATTTGGTGCAGGGTCTCGCTATGCAGCTTGGACTCGTACTGATCCTCCTGTTTTCAGCTTCCCTAGCGCTGGGCTTAAAGGCATGTGCCAACACACTCAGACTTGCTTGCTAGCTCCGTGAGCTCAGCGTACCCTGGGAGTGGGGCCAGTGTGGAATGTGGGGCCGGGGATCAAACGCTGGTCCCTGTGCTTGCCAAAGCAGGCTCTTATTTCACTGAGCTATCTCACCAGCCCAACAAAAATTTACTTTTATTAGTTTAGGGCAAATCACTCTAGTGATTCTTTATACAAATATAAGGTAAGAAACTGTCTTAGTTTTCTCATTGCCGAGATAAAATACCACACACCCAAGGTTAAAGAAGGAAAGGTTTATTTTGGCTCACTGTAGAGGTTTCAGTCCATAGTCAGCTGGCTCTACAGCAAGGCAGGATGGCAGAGGAGCATTACAGAGGAGAAACAGTTCATGGCATGCCAGGCAGGAGGCAACAAAACAGCAGGAGCAGCAGCAGGCAGCAGCAGCAGGCCTGCCTTCTCTCTCTCTCCTTGTATTGCCATCCAAGCTGTAACCCTATTGACTGCTACCACACACATCTAGGATGGGGCTTCCCTTATTCACATCCAGAATTAAGCTAATTTCAGCCAGTATACTAATCTAGTACTCTAGCACTTAATCCCACTATCACACTCAATCCACAGTTACACAGCCTCGCTCCAGCCACCTCTGAAAAGCCTCAATATGAGCACATGAGGCTTTGAGGGACATCTAGACATAGGCCATAACAGAAATAAATGTCCTTTTATTTTTTATTGTTTCTAATAACAAGCATAATTTTGAATCTTTCTTTACTTAGCAATATATAGTGGCGATGTTTCATATATTTGTATGTAAAGTTTCTTCATTTATTTCCTTTTACAAATGTGTAGAATTTTATTCTGTAGATATGCCCTGGTGCCATAACACCTGTTTGATGGATCCAGTCTTTTGCAATATCGAGCCATGGTTGGATGCATTACTTCGCAACTGTGTGAGCTTGTGCAAATTTATAAGTACAAAATGCCATTTTGTAGAAACAATCCCATTTGTCCTTGATACTAGGAGGAATCACTCAAGCCACCAGATCACCCCCTTCTTTGCCTGTTTATTCACGTGTTCATGAGCCCAGAGTTGATGGGGTTCAGCTCCAAGTTTAATTTGGAAAATCACAGAAAGCACAGGCAGCCTGGTTAAATTTGGATTTCATAGGACCAAGTAATTTTAGTACAAGTGTGCTCTCTGTCATATTTGGATCACATTTAAATAAAAAATTTCATTACTTACGTGAAATTCAAGTTTAACTTGAAAAGTAGGCATGCTGTCTTTTTCTTTGCTACATCCTCTTATCTATGGTAGAAGCATTCCTTCCCTGGAAACTAAGACTTCTACACCAATAGAGAAAGTTCCTTGTTTTTACTTTTATGATTACTGAGATTTCAGTAGCATCAGAATGTATGACTGAATTTTCATTGACATTCCACAAGTTCTTCAAATGAAGGTGTACTTTTATTATCAGTACACAATATATGATATATACGATACACATTATATAATGTATATTACATGTACACATCAGGTGTATTTTATTGTGCTTTTTTTAAATCTTTTTTTTGAGACAGGGGCTCACTATGCAGTTCAGGCTGGCTTTAAGCTCACTTTGTAGCTCAGGCTGATCTTGAACTCACAATAATCCTCCTGCCTCAGTTTCCCGATGCTGGGATTACAGGCCTGCACCACCATGCCCAGCAGTGTTGTGTTTTCTTTTGAAACTTTTATTGCACTTCTCTTTAAAATACTGTATATTTTATTTTATGAAAACAACTGCCACATATTTTGGTAAAGATTTTAGGTCTTTAAATCAAAATCCTTAACATTGTAAAGTACCTATATTTGTATAATTTAATAATCTTAGTTTTAATGTCCAAACTAGGGGATGTGTATTTACTTATTTATTTATTTTGTGGTACTAGGAATTGAACTCTGGAACCTTGCGCTTGCCTGGCACGTGCTTATGCCACTGAGCTATCTCTCCACCCTCTGTGGGATATTTAAAATCATTATTTTCGCTTTTCTTTTAGTTTGCATTTACCTGAGGTAACTTTTCCCTTCTTTTTATTTGCAATATGTTAGATATGCGTCTGTTTTTGCTTCCTGTATACAATGAGTTGAATTTTCTTCTACTTAAAAAGCTCTTTTTCTTTCACTAGGATATTGAACCTATTTATGTATTTATTTTGCAGTCCTGATCCCAGGACCTCATGCATGCTGGGCAAGGGCTTTGCCACTGAGATACACCCCTAGTTTCCAAATCTTTGTTAATATGAGTGATAACTATAAACTTGATTTTGTCATATTATTTCATGTACTGTCCTTTATATATTGACGTTTATTTATTATCTATTTTGTATATAGAGATGCTATTTAGGAAGGTTCTTTTATTTATTTATTTATTTTTGACTGGCTCAGTCTGCCTTAAGGCAGATCTGGTGTGGCTTGTGGAGCTGGGGATTGAACCCTGGTCACCTGCACCTGACTAAGTTTGTCCTAGCAGGCGCTTAAACAACTGAGCTAACCCAGAAGCCCACCCAAAATGGGGTTTTAATAGTTACAAATTTGTATTAACATATCATTTCCATTATCTTTCCACAATTTAAATGTTTCCTTGTAAGTAACAATGAACACAAATCCTCCATTTCCTACATCTCTCCATCTTCTCTAAATTCGTGTTGTTTATATTACTTTGGTATTAATTTTGCTTTTAGTAATAATATTTATATATGTGTACAGATCATTATACTCCCAGATCTTGTAGATGAGACAATAAGGGAGAATGGTTTGATTTCCATCTCTTCAGTGGGAGGAGATATCCAAGAAAACATTATTTATTCATTTTAATAATGAGTAATAATTTTATCTATTCAAATCACCTTATCCAATTTAATTTAGGGCAGGAAGAATTCCATTCAAGTCTTTGATTTTTATCTTATTCAGGTATAACTTAGTTGGCCCAACCACTAGTGTTTGTGAGATCAAAGAGAAAGGAGTTGACTGGAGTACTCCTTTTCCGGTATGTGAAAGTAAGTTGGCTTTTTTCTGACTTGGGCAATAAACTATGTTAAGAATAGCAGTGCTATGCATCTTGACTACTGTTGTACCTTCCATATGACTTTACGGGAATCTTAGTTTATGAAGATGCCTACCTTTAATATTTCTTTCTTCTCATTCCTCTCAGTTATTAAGTGCATGTCCCCTCCAGACATCAGCAATGGGAAACACAGTGGCAGAGATGAAGACTTCTATACATATGGCTCCTCGGTCACCTACAGCTGTGACCACCCCTACTCACTCATAGGCAATCCTTCCATTTCCTGTACAGCGGTGAATAAAACAACAGGTGCCTGGAGCCCAAGCCCTCCGGCCTGTGAGAGTAAGTCACTGTGATGGACTTTGTTTTAAATTGATTTCTTTCTTTTTTTACAGGGAGGTGTTTTATTGTAGGAGGAATTGGAACAATATAAAGTTGAACTAATGATTGCACCAAAGTGGTCATTTCTGGCCAACAGATATTTATTGCATGACTATTTGAATATGGTAGCATAGAATATCAATCTCTCTCACTGATTTGATAAAGTAAAATTTGCTCCTCATTCATGAGGAGTTTACCTCATGGGAGAGCCTTCAGGCCAGCTGCAGCCCAAGTAAGAGCTCAGTGACCAGCTTGGCAGTCCAGGTGGCTTTAATCTTCTAGTACTTCCATATCCAAATGCACTTTCAGGGGGCCTGCCCATTAGCTCAGTTGTTTAAGTGCCTGCTCAAGCAGATGCAGTCAGGCTCAGGATGCTGTGGTTTGATCCCCAGATCCTCATGTCTTACCGGACCTGCCCTTAAGGCAACCGAGCCAGCCAAAAAAAAAATCCTTCCAAATGCACTTTCACAAGCTTTTCAGTAGAGGAAAAATGGCAAATTGCTCCTCGGTTATTAAGAGTTTTGGCTTGGAAATTTGGGCCACAAAATATTTTCTGTCTAGAACTAGCAATGTGTATTCCCTTCCTATCCTCAGAGGACTGAGGAATGAAATCTTTTGTCTATTCAGGAAAAAGTATTGGAAATTTTAGTTAACGCTTGTAATGTCAACCACATTTGCCTGGACAGCAAACAAGGCTTGTTAAAATCTGGAAGACTGACAAAAGAATCAAGCAATAATTGAACTGGAAAATACTCTGTGGCATTGCTAATCTGCTAACCCACAACATCTTCCTTTATTACTAATGCTCATACAATATACTTGTTACTGTGACTTACTCTAGGACACAATCTAACCAGAGAGACCAGAGAGCACAGCACTGTAACCAGGACTGCAGGGAATGGAAAGGCAGGAGCTGGTCTTGGAGAGATTAGCAGAGCCATATTGAAAAGGGTCTCCTGTGTCCTTCTCAGTAGTTCAGCATGAAGGTGAAGGGAAGATGAAAGGCTCCACTAGGACAATAACTGCACTGCATGTTAGAAAGATAGCTTTGGCTTCAGGATGGTAACAGTTTGGAATGGGACAGACATTGGCCAACGGATACCGGCTATGGTTTTGATGTAAATCAAGACCTAGTGTAACAGTGCTAAGAGGTAGAGAGCTTTTGCGGAAGTGATTAATGCCCTTTTAACAATTGATGGAAGAACCCTGGTCCTTTCACTCTTGCTCTCCTGCTAGGGCATGGCCTTTGTCCCTTCTGCAGCACTAAGTACCAAGGAAGCATCCTGGAAGCAAAAAGTAAGCCCCTCCCAGGCCCTGAGATTGCTTGCACCCAGACTTTGGGTTCTTATTCCCCAGAAATGTGAGGAAATGAGTTATAAGAACTCATAAGTCTAAATAATTTTGTTTTAGCAGTAGGAATGGACTGAGGTAGATCCTGCTGCCAGTGTTGAGGCAAGATGTAAAGGTGGCTTCACCCATGGCATTGGGCCTGGAAAGAAATTGGGGGTCTCCAGGTTGATAAGTGATCAGACAAAAGGGTAAGAGGTGGGCATAGTTCATCCCATGCTGGCAGGCACAGGTCTCTGATGCTTTGGCCATCTCTTTGTGGTGATCATGTCAATACTGTGGTCTTCTGTCCTCAACCACAGTCATCTAAAGATTCTGTCATTATACTGGAAGTTTTGGCGGCCTCACATGAGTTTTCTTTCTTTTTATTTATTTTTTGGCAGAACCGGGGATTGAACTTAGGCCCTTGCACTTGCCAGGAAAGTACTTATTCCACTGAGCCATCTCCCCGGCTCCAAACTTCCTTTTTTTTTTTTTTTTTTTTTGCTGGAATTGGGGATTGAACTCAGGCCTTTGCACTTGCCAGGGAAGCGCTTATTCCACTGAGCCATCTCCCCAGCCCTCACATGAGTTTTCTAGTATAGAAACTATTACCAGTGTCATCTCAGATAAGGACAAATGTGATAAGATCTCACTTTACTTAGGCAATTAAAACTGCAACTATGTATTTATTCATTTGAAAATATATGCAGGCATGATGGAGCATGCTTCTAATCTCAGCACTTTGGGAAGCTGAGACAGAAAGATCAAATGCCAGACCCTATCTCCAAATACAAAAGGGCTGGGGATATAACTCAGGAAGAAGGCCCTGGGTTCGATCCCCAGTAGGAAAAAAAATTATTTTGCCCCTGTATATATTTGACATGTGCTTATAGTAGGCATTTAAACTCATAATTAGATTAGTGGTAGCAAATAATGTTTTGTTTGCCATTTATCTTCTAAAATCCACTTCTGTACCATTTTTGCTGTCTTACATGGCTTCGTTTCTATCTTTGTTCTTGTTACAGGTTCTAGTTTTTGTGTTTCTCTTTAAAATAAAAATAAATAAAATCCACTTTTCATTTCTAATAAATCTTTAGAAATCATCTGTCGCCAGCCAATCGTTCAATATGCAAATATTGTTTCTGGATTTGGACCCATCTATACTTTAAAAGACACTATTGTGTTTAGCTGCCAGAAAGGTTTTGTCCTCAGAGGCAGCAGTTTAATCCGCTGTGAAGCTGATAACAAGTGGGATCTTCCTCCTCCTGTTTGTGAGCCGCGTAAGTAATGGACACAAAGGGGGACCTGTAATGACTGGCATCTACAGGTACCCAGAAATGACAATATGGGCTAGCATGCCTGGCTAGCCCCACTTAGAGTTACAGATGATGATGAAATTCAGGTAAATACGTGCCTTTATTGTTTTTATTGTAAGGAATGATTTCAGTGTGCTGGCAAGGTTGGACATCACCACAAAAGGTTGCGATGCAGTTTTCCAGGCTGGGCTCACTCAGGTCCTGCATTACCACTGAAGATGTAGTGGGTTGTCTACTTATGTCAGTGATATTCTGGCTGTTGATAGAACATCCTCTTAGTTTAACAAAGTCCTTACAACTTGATCATTATTTTGAAAGGTCAAGCATTAACATATCCTAAGAGAAAATGTCCTTTTCCTAGCTCTATTGGATAGACTAGCCATGATTCTGAAAATCTGAAATTATACATTTGTATGGACCATTAAAAATACGGATGAAAGTAATAATGGTAAGTTGGAATTAGTATCAGTGCATGACAAGGACTAAATCAATAAACCCTCTGAACAATTAATTGTAAGCAGCTACTGTCCTCACTTTATAGATAAGGAAACGATTCACAGGGGCTCAATATCCTTCTTAAGATTGTACAGTGAGTAAGGGGAAGAAGCCTCTGGGGCCTTGTGCTCTTAGTTCTATCCTCATGAAATGTCAAGAGCCTTTGCTTTGGGACTTTTACAACAGTGTTTTGGTAGTGTTGGGAAAATCTCTTCCTAGAGTAGTATACATTAAGTCAGTCAAAATTACTGAAGAAAACCATTCAAGGTTCTTATATCAAACTGAGCAGCATTTATTCAGCAACTCTGTGGAGATTTGACACAAACAGTAGAAGGCCGCTGTATTAGAACTAGAGATCACACTAGGCCCCCTGATAGCACAGTTGTGTTGGGAAAATGTTTCTGTGGGTTCATAAGTGGCAGCTCCAGTGTCCCCCCAGCTCAATGTACCTCTTTGAGGTAGAAGAGTTATTTGGGGCAGGTTTGGACGCCAGTGAACATTGTGCATTTCCCAAAGTTCCATGCTGTGAACTGGTGCCAGCAGCCAGACAGGTGTCTGTTTCTCTGCCCCAATCTCCCCTATATAGGGAGAATCCAGGAAAGGCAGATGGAAGAATTTAGCTCTTGTTTCCGGCACAGCTCGGTATTGCAGGAAAGCTGCTCCAGTAGGCTGTGTAGCTGAGTGGCTTCTCCCATCTTCCCTAGCAGGAGAAGTACTGTTGGTAGATTTGAAATCCAGAGAATAAGGGTGGATTTCACTTCCAGTGGCTCTGTGCTGTGGGGTGTGCACACTCAGAGGCAGGCGCAGTTGGGTGGGAGAACTGTTGTCTGCTACATGCCCTCTCCTTCTTCATAACTTCTGTCCTGTGGGAAGGACTCTGGCAGGAGGCCTGCTAAAGAAGCTTTCTTATGTTCTTAGCTCCTGATCTGTATCACAAAAGTGTTTCCAGTGTGAGTTTGGAGTAGTGTTCAGAGAGTTAATACCTGTTCCTGTCAAAGGACCTGACTTTCATTAGATCAAACTGTAAAGCAATGTATGCCCCAACGAGCTGTAAAAAAAAAATCATAACTGAGCAATCAGATGACAATTCCTGGAGGGTAATGGTTAAATGCAATGTAATAGAGGCAGGTCAGCCAAAAGCTGGACGACAGAGAGACAAGGAGTAAAAGCTCAGGCACTCCTTGTCGCTAGGACTGACACGTGCAGGCTGTGCTCTCTGAAACATGCATTAGATATTGCGCATTTTGGGGAAAATAGACTTTACTGAACTAGTTAGGTCAATTCATTAGATGAACAAGCAGGCCAGCAGAGAGCAACAGGTCCTGAAGTTGGTGAGAGAGAATTAGGCACAAAATTGCTAAAATTTATTACCTGACATGTCTAGCTTTCAAGAAATAAACAGATACAAAAAGAAACAGAAATAACCCATACCAAGAGAATAAACCAACAATAGAAACTTCCTTTGAGGAGTTAGAGTTAACAGAAAAAAAATTCAAAACAGCTAGTATAAATATATACTATTAAAGTAAACAATTTTTTAAAGTGTAAAAGAAAGTATTGAAATCAATTCAGATTGTTATAATAGAAAAATACGCATCCTTACTAACATTTGTGAAAATACTGGTACTCTCATACAGTAATGTAAATTACTGCAACAATTTTGTAGAATAGTTTTGACAGTTCTCTAAAACTGTAGCTCCCATATGATCCACCAGTTATCCTCCTGGGTATTGATCCCAGAGTAGTGAAGCTAGATGTACACATAAAAAAAATACATGAAGGTTCTTAGCAGAAGCATCCATATTATGTTCATAAATTGAGTAACAGACAAAATTAAAAGTGACATATTTATGCAGTATTTATCAATACCACTTGATAATAAGAATAAGGTCCCACTTGAAACATTACGTTAAATAAAAAGAAGACAGATTCCTAAGAATGTGACGGTATATGATTGCACTTATTTGAAATGTACAGAATAAGGAAATCCACAGAGAGAAAAAAATAAGTTCATGGTTGCCAGTACCTAAGGGGAATTGGGAATTGGGAGTTACTGCTAGTAAATCTGGGTTTTCTTTTTGTGGTGATGAAAATGCCTTGCAATCAGGTAGTGGTGATGGTTGCAAAATCCTGTAATATACCTCAGAACCACTGAGTCCCACATATTATTAAAATGTTTACAGATGCAATAAACATCCCACTGGGAGACGTCTGTATTTTGTTTGCACATCACATGAATCGGCAGCATCAGGGGAGGGGGAAAGACAGGATGCAGAGGCCTGGCCCAAGACGTGCTTATTGGTTGGTGCGGACTCACCACACACATGATGATGAAGTTCCTGGGGCTGCCTGGCTGAGGGAATGACTTCTGTTTATTTTCTCCCATCAGTCAGGAAACATAGGAAGTCAGATTTGTTCCATCTGACCATTTTCTGCCATGTTTGCTCAGCAAGTTGGATGCTTCAATTCAGAAACTAAGCGTTCTGAAGAGGAAGAATAGCCCATCTTATGTACAGTTGACACAGCACACAGAAACCTTGTGGGGCGTCCTTTCTGGGTGGCAGCAGTGAGGCAAATGACCATCTTCTTTCTGACATAGCTCATTCCCCAGCCATTGCAGGGTATTTTCCAACTGAATGAGCACTTGACAGGACAGGGTCATTGCTTGTGGCACCAGCCCTATTAACACCGTCCTTTCCTCCTGTTCTTTACGAGAAGAAGGTTGTGTCGACTTACCAGACATTCCAAATGCTCAATGGGACAGATATAAGTGGCCAAGTGAAGGCAATGTGTATTCACCTGGGACAGTGTTAAAGTACTACTGTGATTCTGGCTATAAACCTGCTACGTATGAGCCTACAACTGTGACTTGTCAGCATGATTTCAAGTGGAGCCCATTCAAAGGGTGCAAGAGTGAGTTTTTTTGTTTTTAAAATATTTGTGTGTATTCAATGTCTAGTGCATGGGAGGATTCTGTACCCTACATTAATGTAAGTTTACTCCTCGAGATAAATTGAGAGTATATTATTTCAGGCAAATAGTGAATGCTCATCACCAAAAGGAATCAGAAGAGACTTGGAGGCTCTAAGATGTCACGGCCTTTCTTTAGGTCAGTTTAGAATCAATTGAGAAGTAGACACAGCAGTCAAAATGAGCAGGTTCAGTGCTGGGAAAGGTAGAAGGGAGATTACAGGCTAACCATTCTCAGAGTCCGGGTTTGCATACAGCTCTCAAGCTGTATGCTTGAAAGTGTAACTGCAAGCACACAGCAGAAAGAAAGGCTGTGACACAATCATGAGCTCAACCAACTGCACGCAGACCTGTGTCATGTGTCCCTGGAGACATGAGAGCATAAGCTTGTCACCTGATTTCACAAGGCAGATCCTGACTCCTGCCCTGGTGTCCTCTCCTCAGGATGACAGAAAGGAGACTTTCTCCAGTTTTGCTGATAGGAGAGGGGCTTCCTGCTCTGCTGGTGGGAAAGAGAGTGGGGGGCAGTGGAGAAGTAGAAGGTCTTTTATGGAGGACCTCAGTGAAAGTGACAAGAAAGGGAGAAACTGCTCCTCCTGTCATCTAACAGCATCTTCACATGTCAGAAGGGAAAACACTGGGACCCAGATTATAGGGAACTTTGCACTCCAGATTGGAATTTGAAACAATGTGTGAAATGCACAAATGAGGAAAAGTGATAGTTTAGATCAGCTAGCCAGATTATTTCATATTAAAACTTGACATGGTTTCACCGAAATCATTCAGACCCATGTTGGGGAAGTAGCCTAAAAAGTTTTTAGCAAAACAATAGTATCAAAAAGGAAGACTTGCCAGGTAGTTCAGCAGATTAAAGTACCTGCTTAGGCAGATGTAGGGGCCGGGGCTCGACCGCTGGCCTGCTGTGCTGGCCACACCCCCAGGGCACACTGAGACAGTGGATGAAACTGGGCATGGTGGCATGCACCTGTAATCCCAGAGCTTGGGAGGATCACTACGAGTCCCATCTGTGTAGTGAGACCCTGTAGGCCCTGTACTAAACGCATTAAAAAAAATTCCTAAAAAGTGAGAACTGACTCTATCTTAGTGTGCCTGGAACACTCTACGGCAGAGCCAGGTGAGCTCCTTCCATAGAAACTAACTTGTTTTATTCTGTTCTGCTGTTCTGTCTTATACCAGACAATATCACCTTATATTACAAGGTGCTTCTACTAATGAATGAAAAATTGTATCTCTTTATTAGCTCTTGTTGTTTTAAAACTAGAATAAATTGGATAGCTATTTCCCTAAATTTTGTGTCAAACAAGAAAAATCCTGGCCATGAGCAATAATTTACATTTATCTTCCTGCACTAGCTGCCAGGTGTACCCACTGTTGAGAACTTTCCTTTTTCTCGTGATTGAAGAAGCATATGGCAGTAGAAAGCTTGATCGTGTTGTGCACTCTGGCGAAGCCATAAGTCATGGGTGTGATCATTTTTCTTGAACAATAGTGAAATTTTGCCTTTTCATACAGATGTGCTATAATATTTCAGATGGAGGCTCCCAATGAAAATGCGTAATTGGAGGAAATGCTGGCCTAGGGTTCTCCAACAGTCAGGGACGGGTAACAGAGTGAGGCTGTTTTAGGCTCCCTTTGCAGCTTTCCTACCGCTGTTCCGAGGTCAGGAGTGGTGGATATGAGATTGTTAGCTATGAGAGTTTCCTCATGCTGATTTTACTAAGCAGCATCTTCACTTTTTATTTTTAGAGGTGTGTTGCCCGAGACCAGAGGTCAAGAATGGTAGAAGCGTGGAAATAACAGAAGCTGGTGACGTCGATTGTCCTTTTTCCTACAACCAAGCATTTCACTATCGATGTGATGGTGAGACTCAGAGCCGTACAGCCACATGCCAGTTTAATGGCACATGGAGACCCCGTGTTCCACTTTGCAGTCAAGGTAAGGGCAACTGGAATTGTGTCATTTGGGGAGTTTTTTCAATACTCTCCACTGTAATGGGGATTATTAAGAGAAGATTCAAAATTAGGAAAAGGTTTATATACCTGCATAACTGTTGGAGTGGACCCAGTGTTTCATTTTTTGGCCTCATGCTTTGTTCCTGTCCTCTCAATCTTACCTTTCCTCTTTTCTGAATCAGTGAATGCTGAACATAGATCACAACCATCAGATAAGCTGAAGTTTTCAAAGACTGTTTTTTTTTGCTTCTTTGTATTTTTCTTCTTCCCTTACTTCTGGTCCATATGTTATAATCTACACAACATGACCTGCCTATGTCCTTTTATGCCTGCCTTTCTGAGGTTAGTCCTTCTTCTTCCTTAGACAATACTCTTTGGCTTCCTCGAAACTTCACAGTTGGCCTTCCATCCCATTGTGAGGTACCTTCCTTTCCTGGCCAAATATCCTTTCTCATCACTGGGACATGGTACCCAACACCACAACCTAAAAGAGGGAGGCTTATGCTGGCTCTTAGTCTGTGCTTGGCAGAAACAGCCTGGCAGAAGAATAGAACACAAGGAAGGCTGTCCATGTGATGGTGGCCAGAGAGCCAAGAGATTGGCCAGAGAGGAAGATGTACCTCCTGTGGCCCTTTGTTCTGTCAAGAATGGACCTCCCAGCAACAAATCAGCTCTATAATTCCCATAATTCAATCACCTTCCAAAAGCCCAGCTTCTAAACACATGAGGCTCTTGGGGTATGCCTAGATATAAACTATAATATTTTGCCCTTGCAGGGCTGGCCATATAACTCAGTGGACTAAAGTGCCTGCTTAAGAAGGCGCAGGGACTGGGGGTTCAATCCCTGGTGTGCTGAGCTGGCCCTGTACCCATAGTGCACTGAGAGGGCACCTGAGTCTGGGTGTGGTGATGCATGCCTGTAATCCCAGCCTGTGGGAGGCTGAAAACAGGAAGATCACCATAACTCTGATCTGTGTAGGGAGACCCTGTAGACCCTGTACTAAATACATCAAAAAATATTTTGCCTTTGGGCCCCCAAAGTCACATACACATATCTGTATAAAAAATTGGTTTAGTCTACCTTAAGAGCTACCAAATTCTTAGAATATCGTTAATGCTAAAAGGTCCAAGTCTAAAGTCTCCTCTGTAAAAATAAAAAGAAGGTTAACCAGTACCAACATATAATTTCAGTTGCCTTGTTCGGTTTTGATCTTTTCTGATTTTACTTTATTTTTTTGGTTGAATTGTTTTTCAGGGGAGGTTTATTTTTTGTTTTTGGTACTGAGGACTGAACCCAGGGTTTCCAGCTTGCTAGGCAAGCATCCTACCACTCAGCCAAATCTCCAGCCCCCCATCATATAACTTCACAGGATAAACAGCTTATTCTAAAAAGGAGAAGTAGTGAATAGAAAGGAGTAAGACTGAAGCAAGAGAGAAGCCAGCAGGTAAATGTTAGATATGTTTAAAACAAATTTGAGTCCAAGACCTGGGGAGAGCTGGGGCAAGAAAATGTGAAATCCACAGGGATCGGCTGGCTCCCACCAGCACTGCTGGCCCCGGCCCTCATGACTTCTTTGGAGCGGCTCTACTCACTGTCCTTAGCTTCCCTAAGACAGTCCATGTTCTTGGCTGCTCCACCTTATTGGTGTTTCAGTGCATGTATGTCTTCACCTACAGAGCCCCTCGCACTTTCCTCTGAGGGGCATGTTACCTGGTTCCTTAGGCCTTTTGCTGAAATCCAGTCAGAACCTTCAATGAGACCACAACTCTTCCATTATACATGCCTGTAAATCCAGCACTCTGTGGATGAAACTGAGGCCTGCTGTCAGCTTGAGCAGCAAGCTGACCTCCTGGATCATGACAGCAGAGGGCTCTGAGTGCCTTCATGGCTGGAATTTGGAAACATTTCTCCTGTGGCCTAGAAAGAGCAGAGTAGCCTTGGATTCTCTTTACAAAGCAATCTTTTCTTTTAGCAGGGCAAAGGATGGAGTCTTGCTGTTTTGTGGGATATTGTCAGAGCATCCTTCCTACTATAGTGACTCAAAATACTTTTTAAAGGTGGTAGTATTTTTAACAATCAATTAGTCCTGAACAAAAATTGAGTTTTGAGGCTCTCTTCAAAACTTTAAAATTACTCAGCAGTGTTATTTGCTTTTTTTTTTTTTTCTTTTCTTTTTTTTTTTTTTTGAGACAGGGTTTCACTAAGAAGTTCAGGATGACCTTGAGCTCATTTTTTACCCCAGGCTGGTTTCAGACTCAAGTCTATCCCAGGAGTTGCAACTTCCTGAGAGCTGGAATTGTAGGCTTGCATCACCACACCTGGCTACTACTAGCTTTTGATTGTCAATGTAGGGCTGTTTTAATGATATGACATTGAGCTGCCTGGAAATTTCCTCTTCCAGATTAACTAGCACACTCCCATTTATGCCATTCTCCCACAAAAATCTCGGGACATGAGCGAAATGTGGACAAATTTTGTGTCAGAGTGTAACACCCAGGACATGTTGCCCAACTGCCAGCAGAATCCTGCCCGACAAAACCCTTCTTCTCCATCACTGTGCAGTTTGTATACACATGCAAGGGCCAAGAGAGTGCTCCTGCCTGGCACGATTGGGCCTGAAGATATGGTGACGCTTTGGATATCTGCAGGACATCGCTTTGATTTAGTATACCCAATGCATAGTGTTAATTATACTGAATGAGCAAACAATAGCACGGTGATGTTCCAGTGTAAGGAAGATAAATATTCAGCAGTTTGTCACATTAAAATTTTTATAGATCCAAGGTGGAGAGATAGCTGCCAGCACTTGCTTAAGCAAGCTCAGGGACCAGTGTCAATCCCGGTACCACATGCTGCATCAGCCCCGCCCTGGGAATGTTGAGCAGGCCACTGAATCTGGACGTGGTGGCACACACCTATAATCCCCAGATCTGGGAAAGCTGAAAACAGGAGGATCACCACAAGTCTGAGCTGTGTAGTGATACTCTGTACCAAGTTAAAAAAAAAAAAAAAATTATAGGTCCAAGGTTCAAGGAACACTAGGATATCATACTCCCAACTAAAGTCAAATTATTGCAAATTTGGTACCACTGAAAAGGAGATGGCCTCACATCTAATTGAACTTATCAGATTTTAGAGGTAGCATAATGTGCATTTGGGAATACTGTTCTGATCTGTACAATAGATGATATAGGAGATTACCAAGTTTGAAAGGGATTTCTGTTGGGAAAAAGCTGCACTGGAGGTCTAGGTCCAGTTGATGGTGAAATCGTCCCTGTTTTTAGGTGTGAGGGTCCAGCAGAGCCTGGTATATTGTAGGTGGCTATAATAGGAGATGTGAATGTCAAAGCAACAATCATACCACAGACCCCTGGGACCATGAAGCAAGGCCAGACATTGCATCAGAGACCTATGTAATGTTTGACGTATAACTCCTTCCATTGTATTTGGTCCTGATGGAGACAAAGCTGCTGCTCTTGGGTCATTAACTGACCATGTCCAAAATCATTCATCATGAGCTTCATCTGTCAGATATATCAAATTATAAAGTCAATGTACAAGAATGCATTGTAAATTGAGAATAGTGCATCCAGGATTAAGAAGGAGCAGGTCCAGATGGTACAGACAAAAAGCACAATAGGAACCCTTCTCTCAGGTCATGACCAGCTGTTGTCACATGAGTGGCCTTCCCTTAGCTCACTTGTATGGCTACAAGGGTAAGTTTTCATTGTAACCCATGATGGTGTTCTTGGACATGAATTTTTGGTATGTCTGTATAAGAATCAATGAATGGAAGCTGTATTAGAGCCCAGCCAGGGGTGATTTCAGAAGGTAGTAGTGAGAAGAAATCTTCTAGATGATGTAGGTATAATTGGCATGATTTAAATTTAGGATGTCCCCCAAGGGGGGTAGAAGTGGGACTTGGTGACCTCATTTACTTGAGGTCACATTAATCTTCTCTAGGAAAGATGTCATAGCAACTACCATTTCACTTCTGTGTATAAGAGAAGACATATGCACTCTGGGTCCGTTTCCTCACAGGGATTGCAGACAGACAGGAGTTATCCTTTGATGCCCAGTGACCCAGGTTTGGAACACCTATAACAACAGA
This sequence comes from Ctenomys sociabilis, assembly GCA_004027165.1. Classification (NCBI taxonomy): domain Eukaryota; kingdom Metazoa; phylum Chordata; class Mammalia; order Rodentia; family Ctenomyidae; genus Ctenomys; species Ctenomys sociabilis. Next base: position 26,010 of record PVKA01023555.1, read on the forward strand.
ATGTGATGAAATGTGTTCTCTTCAAATTCTTGTTCCTTGAATTTTTCTAGATAATATACATGCACTCCATGCAAGAATTCTTAAAAAAAATCAGTCTTTGACATAAATGGTTCAGGGCATATACTTTGTTTTTTATTTTATTTTTTAATGTACTTAGTACAGGACCTACAGGGTCTCATTACAAAGATTGGACTTGTAGTGATCCTTCTATTTTCAGCCTCCCAAGTGCTGGGATTACAGGCACATACCACCACATAGGTCATATACTTTAAAGTGGTTGACAATTGTTTAAAACTTTTATTTTATGGGAAAAAAAGAAAATTATAATTAAATTATAAACAAAATTATAATAAAATAATAGGAGAATAACAATAATTAATTATATATTATTAACTTCAAAGTAGTTACTCAGAGTACAAGATATAGGAATAAAAATTCTCCAAATGATATTAACATGAAACTTTCTTTTCAATGAAATAAAAGACACTACTAGTATATGCATGTTATACTTTTTCTTTTCACTTTTCTTTCTCTCTTCCCCACTCTAGTTCCTCTTTCCTTTTGAAAAATTTATTTCATAATATCTACTGTATATTTTATTTTATTTTATTTTATTTTTTATTTATTTTTTTTTTTGTCTTTTTGAGACAGGGTCTCACTATGCAGTTCAGGCTGTCCTTAAGCTCACTTTGTAGCTCAGGCTGGTCTCGAACTCACAACAATCCTCCTGCCTCAGCCTCCCGAGTGCTGGGATTACAGGCGTGCGCCACCACGCCCGGCTTACTGTATATTTTAGTCCTTATTTAGTCTTTCATTTTCTCACACCAGATAGATATTACCATGTTCACACTTGTGAGTCTGATTAATTTCATTTATGAGTATAGTCTCAAATTGGATCCATTTACCTACAAATGTCTCAAGTTTATCCTTATTTATGGCTGAGTAGTCTCCATTGCATAAAAAAAAATGCTGAGAGGCTGGAGGGAAAAAATGAATCCATTTTCAAGGTTGGTAGGAGTGTAAATTGGTGCAACCACTTCGGAAATCGGTATAGAGATTCCTCAAAAAACTAGAATAGAGGTCCCATTTAAGCCAGCTATTTCCCATCTGGTTATCTTCCCAGAAGCATTAAAAACATACCACAGTGATATCTATGTACCCATGTTTATAGCAGCACAATTTTTCATAGTTATCTCTTAGAAACAACTCACACACCCTTTCACTGAGGAAAAAGATGTGGTCTTTTTTTATAGATGGTTGATAATTTTAATCACAGGCTACAAAACATTTTTAAGTTCAGGTGACATTTTTGGCTAGCCAGTATTTCTCAATGGATGACTCAATATGTCAACTCATCAACCTCTTTGACCTGTGTTATGATATTTTTAGTCGTTTTTCCTAGGGTTAGCTGTGGGCTTTTGTAAAACGATGACTGCAACAAATGTACTATACAAGAAAGAGGTGTACATGAAAATGGTAAATACAATACCAATAGGCTGCACGTGGACTAAGATAAATGTCAGATTCTCACTTAAAATTCAGATGCGGCTGTACAATTGAATCACTTACCACCTCAGAGCCTGCCACCCAGGACAGCTTATCACTTTCTACTCACTAGAAGGGTTTTGATCTGAGTCTGTAAGTTGATTTAAAATGACCTCTATGCAGTCAGACCTCTCTGCTAATATTCATCTGCATTTGAAGCCACTTCCCATCACCAGCTCATCCACACCACCGATCATCAGGCATGGATTTTCATGAGGAACACAAACTGAATCCCTCACATGTGCAGGTGAGAGTAGGATTCCTGCTGCTATGGGAATCGAATGCTGCTGCTTCTTCGGCAGGCAGTGGAAGCTCAGGCAGTAAAGTGAGAGAGGGGAGTGGCTATAAATATAGTTGAAACTTTGCTTGCACACTGTTATGGTTTGTGTCCAGGTGTCTCCCCCAAAGCTCCATGCAGTCATGGGACAGCTTCTGGAGTCTGTTTCTGATTACTGTGGGTGTGGGCGCTGCACCTGCCCTGGGGCAGGTAATCCACATTACAATGTAAGGTGGGGAGAGAGAGGCTAACTTGAGCTACTGCTACCTCTCCCTTGCGCTCTTGCTCTTTGCTGCAGCCATGAAAGGTTGCTTTCTGCTTGTGCTGCTCTGCCTTGGAGCTATCTGAATGTGGATTGAAACCTCCAGTACCTGTGAGCTAAATAAACCTTTCCTTCCTTCATTTTAAATGTTGGGTATTTCTTCCAGCAAAGAGAGAAGAGTAACTAAGACATGCCACTTACCTCTGCTGTGTGACCCCGTTCCTACCAGGCTATGCCTGGTGTTGTCTGTGGTATGGCACTCAGAGACCATTAATTACTCTAGGCCTTCCCACAGAACATAATTTTCTAGTGTACATCATATACTCCCCTCAACATACTCATGTCCTTGAGTCATTTAACCACCCAGCTTTTTTTTGTGCAGTACCAGGGACTGAACTCAGGACCCTGCACTTGCCAGGCAGGTACTTAATTCTACTGAGCTATTTCCCTGGCCCAAAGAGTCAATTTCTCTTTCCTTTTGGTGGAACTTGGGATTGAATTTAGGCCTTGCACTTGCCAGGCAGGTATTTATTCTACTGAGCTATCTCCCCAGCCCCTACTTAACCCTTTGCCATCTCCTATGGCAATTCTAGAATTTTTGTTGCATTTATGCAAGTTATCATTTCTTCCATGTGTGTAAGATGCCTTTTAATATGGTACTTTTAATTACTTAATTACACCAGCAAAATTCTTTATCTGACATTCCCTCTGCTTGATTTTACCTTTCAGGCAGTGTTTCTCTGAATTAGTAAAATGAAAGTATTATGTTAGCCAGCTTTATTTCACAATAACAAATACCTTAGGTATCCAACTTATAATTGTAATGGAAAGGTTCATTTTTGTTCATATGACTAACGAAACTGTTCACCTCACCATGAGTCAGGTGGTGGAAAGAGGGAGAGAGATACAGGTCAGATCCCTCGTCTGATCTAAGAATCTCCCATTAGGTCCCCCTTCTTAAAGGTTCCACTTCCCAGTAATGCCACTTGGTGACCAAATCTTTCATTTATGGTCCACTTGGGGGCATTCAAACTATAGAAGCTCATAGATCAAGTCCGTCTAGTTCCTCATCCTGAGGCTTGCAAGAGGTCAACACAAGTGATCTTGTGAGCGAGAAGATGGAAGATCACAGTGAAGCCTTCTATAGCCATACACACTTTGAGTGTGCTCCTTCACACATCCTATAGGCTCACATTCTACCACTTTTGTGTCTCACCATCAAGGCTGTTATCTGCCTCCTGCGATTGCCCATGGACATTATACAAAAGTTTTATCATATTTCTCAAATCCATCATTTGAATACAAATGTGATGAAGGTTATAAACTAGTTGGACGAAACACTCTTTCCTGCCAGGATTCACAGTGGTCATCCGAAGCACCCCAATGTAAAGGTAACTTGGCTCCTTTCTCACCCATGACCACGGTCATGGAACTGTCATTAGAGGAGGGAGAGCAAAGCCCTTCTTGGCCAGAGGCAGCACAGAAAATTTTATTTCAGTGTATTTATGTTAATAATTAATATATGCAGATGGCATTGAAAAACACATAGACACACACAATAGTACACAGATGTGACTGCCCTCCACTCCTTTCTCCCAGTCACAGATTTCAGCCTTCTTGATCCTGGCTCTTGTCTTGGTATGCACTTCTAGAAATGGTCCCGAGACATCGCACTATGATGACATCACACTAGGTGCCCATGTAAAATATTAAAGGAAGCTTATCCAAACATACGTGCTGGCTCTCCTGGACCAATTTCAAACCTTATGGAGTGGCAGCTAGTTCCATCAAAGTCTCTTCAGGGCATCACCTGCATGATGGGATAATGTGTGTTAAGGAGACTCCTGATGCTAATCAGTTGTGGGAACAAAAGGAGCTGAGCTTAGGTGTGGTTCTTACATGAATACAAGAATCTTATCACTAGGTTATGATAAATCATAAAGTTTTTATTTGGCACCATGTTTTCCACTGTATACAGAAAATAATAATTGGTCACAGGAAACTCCCATGCCTAGAATCTTGCAGCAACAACTTTGTGTGTGAGATTTACTTTGCTATCTGAAACTCTGAAGTCACATTCTCTTTAAAGAACATCCAATCACATTATTTATACAAGTCATGACAATGGACAAGTTTCTTTTCTTTTCTTTTTGGTGGAACCAGGGATTGAACTCAGGCCCTTGCACTTGCAAGGGAAGTGCTTATTCTACTGAGCCATCTCTCCAGCTACTAAAGTTAGCTGTTTTGGGATTGAATTCAGGCCCTTGCACTTCCTAGGGAAGCGCTTATTCTACTGAGCCACCTCCCTGGCCCCTTGGACAAGTTTCTTATCCTCTCTGTATCTATATAGATAAAATATCCTCTTAGATAAAATGAGGTTAAATGGTGGTGCTCGTCTCAGAGTGAGAGATTGTACAAGATAATTGAGATAGTCCTATAAAGTGCTTAGATCACTATGACCAATAAAATATTATTGCTCTCCAAATGAAAGAAAAGACAGAACAATAAGCAGTACCTAAATATAACTCATTCTTATTAGCTTAGACTACTATTATGTCTTTTTCAAAGCCTAAAATATGTTTGCATTGTAGCACAGTGTCTGAAACCAAACATAGAGAATGGAAAGCTGTCTGTGAATAAGCCTGAGTATATTGAGTCGGAAAATGTCACCATCCACTGTGACTCTGGCTTTGAAGTGAAGGGTTTCCAAAGTATCATGTGCTCAGAGAACAGAACCTGGTACCCAGAGGTGCCCAGGTGTGAGTGGGTAAGTAAAACAATTGAGATAGTTCTGTGCTATCAACCAAGAATGTGGCGGTCTCCTACAGAGCTCTGTCCTGGCTAGTCATGGTGATCCATTTTATCAAGAATCATTTCTCAATTCCTCGAAAAAATTCCCTCCTTTTTTTTTTTTTTTGAATTACTTTGGTGAGCTGGCAGTGGCAAGTTTTCTATTTTCACTTGAGTATTAGAAAAACTCTGCACCAGGCCCACCCCTGGGCGTACCAAGTTACCACCAAGACCAGGCGTGGGGGCACACACCTGTAATCCCAGAGCTGGGGAGACTGAAAACAGGAGGATCACTATGAGTCCTAGCTGCTTAGTGAGACCCTGTACTAAATATGTAAATAAACAAAAGAAAAAAAAAAAACAGACTGAAAACAGGAGGATCACCATGAGTCCAAGCTGCCTAGTAGGACCCTCTACCAAATCTGTAAATAAGCAAAAGAGAGAAAAAAAAAAAAACAGCCCTTAAAAGCAATGTCCTGTAGACGTGGGGGTATTGATTCCTATTTCTAGACTATATAACAATAATTCTATTGCTGGATGGTCAGCGGAAGTCTGTCTACCGTACCCACCACCAGCATCTCTTTCAGGAGGTACCGGATGGCTGTGAACAGGTGGTCATAGGCAGAAAATACATGCAGTGCCTCTCGAGCCCAAGTGAAGTGCACATGGCCCTGCAGTTGTATAAGCTGTCTCTGGAGATCGAACTTCTGCGACTACAGATAGACAAAGCAACACAGTCCACTCAGGGGTCATAGCTGTAATGTTTCCCCAAAGAGGGAGAAAAAGATGCCTGGATGTCTTGCTGTCTCCTATCCCATGTAGACCAATTTAGCCATTCTTCTGTCACATTGCACCTTTATTCATGATAATAAATACCTAAGGATAACTGGCTAAAGTGTAGTGCTTCATGATTATGGAATTACTGACCATCTGTGAGTCATATATTTGCTTCTCTACATGCAAAGTATACATTTTTCAATTAAAAACCTACATGGCAAAATCATTTTCGTCCTTGTTGTCATTTAGGACTCTGTGAAATGGATCTTTTAAGTGCACTGCAGCAAGTTAATACATTTGCTTTAATGTATTAATGGGCTGCAAAATATATGGCTCACGTCAGTGTCTCAGGACTGCTTGAACTCCACAGTTTCAGTCAGGCATGTCACTCATGTCCTCAGAGTCGAGACTAAATGTCAGTACACAGCCCTAAGCCCTAGAGAGAACCATAGCTCCTCTGAGCCCTCGTGACACTGCCTGACTCAGTCCCACCACATCTCAGCAGTTGCCATGGGAGGGAACCTGCACTGTGCCTTACCTTGTCACTCTAGCCCTAGAGAAGGAACTCCAAAGTACCTTGAAATGAAACCCACATGCCAGCCACCTGCACATTCCCAAGTTTTCCATCTACTTGGTCACCATTTTCCTAAGCTTTAAACTAAAGTAGCTTCAGTAGCTGCTGAAGCTACACATGACAGGAAACCCCGTCCCATTCTTCCGTATGTTTCTAGGTATGCGGGGGGCTTTTGTTTACTTTCTAGGCACCATTTCTCAGATTCCTGCTTCCTGTTGGGTCTCTTGCTCACTCTGATTTCAGCTCCTCTTGCTGTCTCTTTTCTCCTTTACACAGAGCTCTGTGAGAAATATTGGCCTCTTTGATTTCATTTTCCCAAACACACTGTGAAGACCATGGGGTCTATTAGGCTTATGGAGGGACCTGGGATACTAGAGCAAGTTGCCTGACATGGAAGCTGGTTCAGAAGTGCTGAGCAAGTAGGTCGTAGGATGGAGAAAGCAGGGAAGCCAAAAAGGAGCCATCACAGGGGGTCGCTGCAATTGCTGACAGGAACCCTGCTATTCCCAAAGCTTCAGAGAGCAGGTGGAACCCACATTGAGTCACCTCCTTAGGCTGAGAACCTGAGCTATTAGTCCAGCAGTCCACTTCCTTTCCTGATACAGACCTCAGACTCCCCAGCCCATGTGACTTCCATGGAGCCCCTGCAGAGCAGGCTCTGAGGATGGAAATCATCATCAGGCAGGGACACAGGTGACAGGAGTGACAGGGGCTGTCCACAGTGACCTCCCTGGTAGACCAAGAGCATAATGACAGGGCTCCTCTGGAGCCACCTTCTCTGAGGGCTTCCATCTGTTGATGTTGTTCTAATGTACTGGTTCTTCCTACATAGATCTTGTTTCCCTCACCCATTCTTGCCCCTGACCCAATTTTCTTCACTTTTGTTGAGTGATCTGTTGACTTCTCCATCATTTCATACAGGCCTATGCTGGTAGATCTTGTTAGTGAATTTTCATAAATTGAGAAATTGTAAACCTGTCTGTCTATTAGTTAAGTTCAATTAATTCAACTTAACTGAAATTTACTGATATGCATGGAATCTATCATGACAAACTGGATTCCTGATTTTTGGTGCTGGACACATGGATATATGATGCACCCTGTGAGCCTCAGACCATTTGAATTACATGTCCTCTACTCTCACTGCTAGTGGTTCACTTTTTGATACATAGGAAACACTAAGAGAAGAGAGCCAGGAGATAGAGAAGGAAAAGCAGCCCAAAAGGACATGTTATCAAACTAATAATGATGACCAATCCCAAGAGAAACTGTGAAGGTGTTTAAATCACATCCCAGAGTGTTATGCGTACAGACAAGGAGCTGGCTTTACACAGTAACTCCATCTGTCTTTAATTGAAGTCCACTTCCATGAAGCACTTACTACCTTCCTTTCACCCTGCTAAGTATAGATCAGAGTAGCTGTTGATGGTTCTGGGAAAAGCTTGGGAGATAAGACATAGCAGGTGGAAGTTGGGAGAGTGAGGCTTTTCAAAATTAAATTGTGGATATAGCAGAGAACAGTAATTGTCCTCTTATATTAACTTCTACCCTTATGTTAGGTACAGAACCACTTGCACTGTTTTAAATATGAGCAGTGCTACTTTCCCTTGAAGTAACTTCCTAATACAGTACATGCCAATTGCTGGGTGCTTTCTTGCAAAAAGAACTGCTTACTCTTTGCTTTTTCTTTCCTATTGCTGAGGGCCAAAATGCTGACCAGGTGGTGAGCCAGATTCTGCCACATTGAGGACAACTTTTGGTGGTTGGTCAGACCACCTAATAAAAGGAACTATCCCTTGGTTTTCCATGTGGGGCAGTTCTGTTGATCATTGTGAATACACTTATGGCTTTTGGGGGAAAGGAAGGACAAGAAAAATAAACTTATACCTGGCCTGAACTATTGAGTTTTGGGGTGTCCTGTCTTATGGCCAGTGTAAGAAGGGGAGTCCCTAAATATGAGTGCTTATTGTTTCTCCAGTGCTGCTACATGGTTTCTCTACAGCATTATCCTCTGGTGTTTGGCCTGCTTATAACTTGAATTTACAATTTAGATTTCTGTCAGGGAAGGTGAGACTGTTCCTTTCTGTCTCCTCTGAGCTCTCAGGTCCCAGCATTTCTCAGGCGCAGGTCACTTCCACCACAACACTTTGCACTGTGGACACCAAGAGGACTTGCTTTCCTGCGTGGATCCCTCACACCCCTGGAAGGCAGAATAGCTGCTTGTATCTCTTTGTCTTCAGGAGGTCCTTTCCCTTCCAGCAGGACTGACTCAGCTCTTCTCCTCAGAGGTTGGCCTAGGTTGGGGCTGAGTCATTATGCGTAGGCCATGTGGAATGTAACTGTCAATTAGGACCTGAAATCCAATTCAATCTGAGAAAGTCAACTACAGAACATCTGCCGGCAAATTATATTTTTCGACTATAGAAAAATGAAGGAAAACTAAATAATTTCAATTGCACACTGGTAGAGGTTCTATAAATAGTAATAACTAGAAAGAATCTATTTTCATTGCGCAGTTTATGGTTGTATAAGCAAAAAAAGTTTCTCTAAAATTTCTGTGAATTAATATGATTAGTATAATAGAATGATACTATTCCTAGTATCATTTTCTGTCCATCTTAAATAAGTGCTTGACTTTAAGATACTAATAATGGGTCTATTTACAGATTTAAGGATAAAATGAATGTAATTTAAAAATATATTTCTATAGTTTTTTCCTATATACTGTATATGTCATCTGTCTAAATATAAAATAGCCTTCTCTCCCCTCTCTCTCCCCTCTCTCTCCCTCTCTTCCTTCCTTCTTTTTTCCTTTCTTTCCTTTCCGTTCTTTCTTTGGCTGAACCAGGGGTTGAACTCAGGCCCTTATGAGCTATCTCCTCAGCCCCTTAACTTTCTTGATTAATTTCTAAACTGACTTTATAGTTGTATTGTTTTTGATTAAGATTAGATGATGATAGCAGAAAGATACTGGAGAAACCTAACTATATTCCTTCCTTTGGGTTACCATGTTTTAAGTTCGTAGACATTTGGGATATGAAGAGCTAGCATAGCTCTTATCCCAGTGACTCATTGCTATAATCAAAGTGTAAATTTTGAGTCCAGCATGGGAGTGTATGCCTGTAATCTCCGCACTTGAGAGACTGAGGCAGGAGGATTGCCTCAAGCTCCAGGCCTGCCTGAACTAAAAAGTGAGACCCAGTCTCAGAAAACAGAACCCGAAACTTTTGCAGTAG
>PVKA01023556.1:0-35471 GCA_004027165.1 Ctenomys sociabilis
TAATGGTGGTTGGACAGGATATTATGTCGGCTTCTAGTACTACGGTCATCCACTAGGTAAATAATTATTGAATTTTTGATATAATTCAGGTATAAAAAAATAAGTAAGCAACTACACTCTTAATTCACTGATAAGAGATATCTGCTAAAATAATATCTGTAAATATAATATCATGTATGCACCTTGTACAATACCAAAACATTATGAAAACAGTTTACAATGTATTAATTCATCGACTCTGTATGGTCAAGGTGTCTTGAAACTGTCTGATTGACATTTGTATTTCAATGAAATAAAAATAAATAAATAAAAGAAAAAAAAGAAATGTAGCTCAGTGTGAAGGCCCTGTGTTTAATCCCTAGTACCATCAAAAACTTCCCATCTAGGGAACTAACCACTTTGCCATCACTGAAACAAAGACTACATCAACAACTCAAACGAGTAGTTTACTTTGGCTCATGAATTTGTTGGGTTCAGTTCACTATTGGCTGGTTCGAACATAGAAGCATCATAGAAAAAGATCCTGGAGGACAAGGCGGCTCAACCTCTGTCATCTAGAAAGTAGAGCAAGAAGGGTGAACCAGGACCGAGAATACATTCTTCTAAGTGCAATCCTGACTGACCCATTCCTTCTGACCTGTCCTCCTAAGAACCCACTGAGCTATGAATTCATCAATGGATTATACCCTTAATGGGCATAGCACACACACCCCATCATAGGAGACTTTCTTTTAATTTTAAAAAGAGAAGAAAAACAAAAATGATACAGAATTTCACATACTTATTTTTTCTGTGTGGTACTGCCTTTGCACTTGCCAGGCAGGCACTTATGCTGCTGAGCTACCTCCCCAGCCCTTAATGACACAGAATTTCAAAACAAGACAATAGGAAATGAGCAGTGGTTATTGTATTTCATATTGTTATCTTCAAAGTAGTTGCTCGGGTTGCCAGATATAGGTGTGCAAAATTGATCAAACAAAATAAGCACTGACTGTTCCTATCAATGAACTAATAGAAATTAGTAGTACAATTATCTAGCTATCTTGTGTATATATACAGATCTTTCTCCCCCCTTCTTGCTTTTCTCCTTTCCCTTCCCAGTTATTATTTCTTTTTGAGCAGCATCTTTCCCTTGCACAAAATCTTTCATGTTCTTTTTTTCCTATATTTTAGGACAGGATCTGTAGGGTCTCATTATGTAGGTCAGACTTGAGGTGAGTCTCCTGTTTTCAGCTTCCCAAATGCTGGAATTACAAGCACAGACCACCATGCCCAGTCTCAATAGCCATCTCAGCATGCCCCATAAGTGGGGCTGGCACAGCATGCCAGGGATCAAACTCCAGTCATTGCACTCTGCCTAAGCAGGTACATTAGTCCACTGAGCTATCTGGCTGGCCCACTCTTTAAAGTTCTTACACTAGTGAGTCAATACAATGTTTACACATTCATGCCTGATTTATTTAACTTAAGAGTATGACCTCTAGTTGTATCCATTTACCTATAAAAGCCTCCATCTATCTTTCTGTGTAACTGAGTAGTACTCCATTGTATAAAAAGATCACATATTTTTTATCCATTCTTTGTTTGATGGACATTCGGGTTGTTTTGAAAATGTAGCTATTACAAATTGTGAACATACAAGACTCAAGGGATAGTTTGGATCTAAACCATAACACAAGAGTATGAAAGTCTTCGCAGATACTTATCTGCATGAAATGCATCAATGGTGACCACCTAACCCAAGCTAAGTAACTGTCCCTTGCCTGAAAATTCTATCAAGCTCAGAGACAAAAGTAGGACTTACTTATGTCTGGTGCTTAAGGCCTTAAAGTAGAAGGTGGCTTCAAGCTATCAGAAGCCACCTTTCTGACCTGAGAACAAGAACCACAAGAGGATAAGGCTGATATGTCAAGGGAGACAAAAGCTTACCTGCACTCAGGTCCACTTTATCTTGTGTGTAAAGTCTTGCTGCCTTGATACTTTACCCAAAGCAAAGATGTCAATCTTTCTTGGATTCTATAAATTTAAACTCTGCTTAAGTTAGAGTTGCAAGTTTTAAAAATTTGAATTGCACATTTTAAGATGAAGGTAAAAAAGTAGTAATTCTTTCTCTATTAAAACACTGAATCTTGGGAGCTTGGGGTTCTAAGTGCCTGCCTGGAAAATCCAAGGAGCCAGGTTCTATCCGCAATACCACATGCCAACGAGGCCCAGAATGGCAGGAGCACCCTCACAGCACAGAAGTGGCAGCAGGGGTGAACTAGTTCAAGAAGTTCACCTGAAGAACTAGAGGTGCATGAAGGAGACTAACTTAAACTCGGCGGAACTAAATTAAATATAAATTCCCAATTTAAGACCTGCTCTGTTATACAATTTGATATTATTTGATCCTATGATCTAAAGCACAAACCCATTAGTTACAATAGTTTGTCAACTCCTGAATTTCACTAGTTGTTATTAGTATTGCTAATTGTACTACTGTAAATAAGATAATATATTTGCCTTAACCACATGTTTTCCCTTGGATATTAATATCAGAAGGTGCTTGGGTAATAACCTCACCAAAGCCCCACACTAAAGGACAGAGGACAGTTGCCAAATGGAAACCAATATCCCAGTCTCAATTAATAGAGAAGGCAAAATCTTGGGACATACACAAAACAAGAACATCTGACACAAGATATCCAAAAAACGGACTCTACAGAGAGGGTCTGACTGAAGTGATACAGCTATCTACTATCAAACTTTCACAAAAAAGGTATCACAGAAACCAAACAAAGAGTACTTTCTGAAATAGAAAATGCCACAAAGAAGGAGCAAAATGCAATCGCAGGCCCCTAGCCCACCCAGAACAAACGCAGGCAACATCAGCATAAAAGAAACTGGAAGGCACACACCTGAAATCTCTGAAGTAAGAGCAACTGAAGTGAAGAAGCAATTGGCGAAGAATATAGAAGAAATCAGATCAGAGTAGCCCTTATGTTGGAAAGATGGTGAAAGAAAAGCAAAGGAAAAAAGATCCCTTTGGTTCCAGAAAATCTACTCAAAAAGAGGAAAGCTTATCAAGCCCTCAAAGCCACCCAGGAAAAGCAGGCACTTTTGGCAAAGAAAGAGACGAAGGTAGAAGAGATCAGATGTACACGACTGGAATCTTTCCTTCATGATTCCTGGCAACAGTGGCCTGATGGGGCACTCTCGAAACAACTAGAAATGAAACGTCGCACTTTGGAAACATCTGATGAACATTCCTTGGCCTTTGTTGTCCGCCTCCAAAGTACTAACAGGATGAGTTCCCTAGTACAGAAGACCCTTGCAAGACTTTGCCTGAAGAAGTTTTCAGTGGCTTCTTTGTTAAAGTCACTCCCCAAAACTCTCAAAATGCTGCGGATGGTGGAGCCTTATGTGACCTGGGGATTTCCAAATCTGAAGTCTGTTCTGGAACTCATTTTGAAACGCGGACAGGGCAAGGTCAAGAATAAGACCTTCCTGCTGATGGACAACACTGTGATCAAGGAGTGCCTGGGCACGTTTCGTGTCATTTGCCCAGAAGACCTCGTGATTGCCTACTTCACATGCCCTTTACACCTGTCTGTGGCGCGGCATGCCACAGGGTGGGCTTCCTCAAGGAAATGGGCTCACCTGGCTATTGGGGTGAGCGTATCAGCCAGCTCACCTGCCAGCCAGTTGAACAGAAAACAGTGCCTTGAATTATGTATTTTATTTCTGGAACTGTTACCAAACATCTTCAGAGAAGATGATTTTTCTGCTTTCAGAGATTGGAAGGAAGTATAAGAGAATTGGCATGGCAGGCACCTCTCAGCACTGCCCAGTTTCAAGGAAGAGTTCGATTGTTTCCAATCATGCCATGGATGAAATCAACACTTGCCTTGGAGGAAGAGGTCCTCTTCTGTTGCATCTTCTGTCCTGGGGCTCACTGTTGGTGAATGAGGAACTTAAGGAGGGTAGGAGGCTCCCTGTCCCTATGACTTGGAGCAGTGGACTGAACTCAGAGTTATTCTTCAGTCTAGATCCCCAGGACTTTCTTTTGAAAAGACTGAAATACAGTAACAACTGTCTGGAAAACAAGTGATCAACTGTCTCTGTTAGGAATCCAGGCTCCAGCATTCAGAGATACAGCTTTGTAAGGTCTCTAATATGCTTGGCTCAGGTAGCTTTTGTACCTTGGCTTGAAAATTTTACTCTTACATGATCTAAGACAGAAAAAATGGACAGATTCCTAGATGGGTAAAAATTGCCAAAATTGAATCAAGAAGATACAAAAACTCTGAATAACCCAATATCAGCTAATGAAATTGAAAAACTCACTGACAAACAGGGCCAGCTGAGATAGCTCAATGGACTAAGCTCCTTGCTTTGGCAAGCACAGGGACCAGAGTTCAATGCCTGGTAGCACATGGCATACCAGCCTACCCCTGAGCACACTGAGCTGGCCACAGAGCCCAGGCATGGTGGTACACTCCTGTAATCCTAGCACTGGGGAGGATGAAAACAGGAGGATCACTATGAGTCTGAGCTGCATAGGGAAACCCTGTACAATATATAGAAATTAGCAACAAAGAAATGCCCAAGTCCTGATGATTCACAGCTGAATTGTAGAAGGAATTTAGAGAAAATAACCAAAATGCCCATCACTTGAAGAAAGGATGAAAAAGATGTAGTGTTTTTATACAATGGAGTATCACACAGCTATAAAGAAAGACAAACTTGAAGTCTTTATAGGTAAATGGATGCAACTAGAGACTATATTCAGAAGTGAAATAAATCAGACCCACTTGTGTAAATATCATATTGTCTCCCTAGTATAAGAATCTGAAAGAATAAATAAAACCTTAAAGATATAATAGACATAGTAAAACAGAGAGAAACCAGATTTAAAGATTAAACAATGAAAATGAGAGAAAGGAGAAAATATAAGAAAAAAATGGAGAGAGAAAAATAGGCAAGTATATACACAGGATGCCTGAGATGATTGTACTAATAATTTCTATCCATCTTTTGAAAATAGCAGTTAACATGCAGAATTTTCACCTTGACTAACTCTGCAGGCTGATAACTGTGACCTGAGCAACTGCATCAAGGACAGCAATGTGTAATACAAAACCCATGGTTGAATACTTCTCATCTTGGTATACCATTTCTAATACCTTACCAATTATTAAATTCTCTTTAAAATAAATTTTTAGAAAAAGATGAGGAAAAAATTAAGATTTCTTGAAAGCAAGCATTAATATTCAATTATTTGTCCTATCTTGCATAACCATATCTGTTAATCTGAACAACAGATTTGATGATAAAAATAGACACTATAACAACCACTATTAATTAGCTATTCCTGTTTTGAAAATCTGTCACATATGTATTGTTGCACATTACCATTTCTGTCTTTTCTTTCTATTTGTTTTTGCTTCTGCTTTTACTGTTCAAAATTAAATTAGAAAAAAATAAATAAAAATAAGACTCTGATACTCAGGTTGTCTTATAATATATTATCATTACAATATAAAATATATATGACAACATTGTATAACAAATTATATAAATATATTACATGAATATCAAAAGATGGGCATTTATATTATATCTTACAACCATTAAACCACATCTAGAAACAAGAATATTTTTAATTTAAAAATTTCAAAACTTAAAATTCAAATTTGCATAAAAAGAGTAGGAAAAAAAGGTAATATACATATAAGCCATGATGAATAATAAGTATCCTTGTTATATAAAATAATTTTTTAATAAAGGATAAAAGTATACATAGAAAAGGGGTCTAAGAACATGCGGGAAGCAACTTCACAAAGATTGTTGTAAGTCTCCAATGAACACATGGCAAAATAACAACCATTTGTAAAAGATGTACTTTTCAACTATGAAATTGACAAAAGTGATAAATGATTGAAATACAGTATTGGTAAGCATATAAAGTATTTTGTATGTACATATTATAGGTATAAATTCCTGCTTCTCACCTGCAGAATAACTTGGTTATTCTACTTCTAGAAACTCATTGGAAAGATAGTCTAAGTCCACAGACATAGAGAGCTCAGCACATTTACTAAAAACTTTTGTCTTTAAATACAAAAATAAAGTCCAGGAAGATAGCTCAGCGGCATAAGTGCCTGTCTGGTAAGCACAATGTCCCAAGTTTGATCCCTGGAACCAAAAAATTAATAATAACAACAACAACCATAATAATAATCCTACCATTGATTTAGAAAATAAAAACAAAACTAAAAAATAAGGTGAACAAATATAGAGGATTTATTAAATAAATTATGGCAATAATACAGAGTGAATATAATTTGTCATTAAAAGTGAGAAGTTAGTCATGTACCTACTGACATAGAAAGATGTAATAGGTATAATGCTAAATTAAAATAGACTTTATAGAAGAGTACACCATTCTTTTAAATACATATGCAAATACATACATATAATTGACATAATAATTTTGAAAAGCAGAGGAATCATTTTGAGGGGCTATCAGCCACATGACAGACATCTCCATTTCTGCTTACAGTGTGCACCAACCACTTTGACTTTTTTACAACAAAGTAAAGTTTACCTGTTCATTCTTCTCAATTCTGCTGAATTAGTTGCTGACTTAAGAAACATTAAACCCTGTACTGAAACCTCTACTCTCAAGAGCTGACATCTCTCATGTGTGGGAATTGCAGGCCTTTCCTACATTAGCCCATCAGGTCTGACAGGCTCTGTTAAGGCTCAGGTTTAAGTCTTTCCAAGTCAGCTAAGAGGGCTACAATATAGACACAGAAATATTAACACCCAGCTCTGAGTTTAAACATCCACTCAGTACTAAAAACCATTGGCTCATTTGCAACTTCTTCTTCCTGCCATGTGCTTTTGGTGACCAGGGAGATATGTGAGGCTAACTAATGCCACAAGCAGCAGCTGCATCTCCCATTAAATAGGAAGTCAGTGAGGCTAAAGACCTTAGAACTGTGGGGATGAACAACACTCCACATTCCTGTTCTCAACGTCTTCCAGTGTGCCTGTGTCTCTACCCTGTCTTCTGCTCAAATGTCTATTGTGTTCTGTGCCTCCTCTTCCCTAACTCAAATTTCCATCCCATCCCTTCTCCCAAGTACCTTTGACTTTGTTCTCCTGAATGCTTAAAAATGTCCTCTTTTCACCATCTTTATTAAACCTTCTATTCTCCTTGCTTCATAGAAACTTTCTCTACCCCAGCAGAAGTTCCTCAGACAGATGTGCATGCCCACCATGCTGTGAAGGACAGCTTACTGACCAACAAAGCCCAGTGGGGTGAGAGTCAGTCAGCAGAAGCTAGCATCATCCCTGTTGATCACAGCTGAAGACAACCTCCTCTTCAACAGTATACCTTTCTCAAAGGAGTCTTGCATCTGAAGACAGAGGTCGGAGTACTAACGCCAGCTACTGTAGCCCCACTTGTGGAACACTCAGATAGGTTGCATTCACTCTAGAACTCCGGGCAGTGTTACAAGGCTTTATCAGCTCTGGGCTGTGATTCAGCTCCTTTTACCAACCCAAGCCTCTTCCCATTTCCCATCACAGGGGCTAGCTGATAATAAGCAACTTGCACTGTGAATCCTATATTAGTATAGGCTTCTACGGATCCCCACTTGTGATCGCTGGTGCAATAATCCATCATTAAGATTATATTGGGGGAGGGCCAGCGAGATAGCTCAAAGGAATAAGCACCTGCTTTGGTAAGCTCAGGGACCATAGTTTCATTCCCTGTCTAGCATGCCACCCCCAGGGCACACTCAGCTGGTGACTGAGTCCAGGCATGGTGGTGCATGCTTGTAATCCCAGCAAAAGGGAGGCTGAAGCCAGGAGGATCACTATGAGTCTGAGCTGCACAGTGAAACCCTGTACCAACCACATTTTTAAAAAAGATAGTATTTGGGGAATACTTATTCAGTACATGGCAATCAGCAGCCCATTCTCCAGGGCAGAGGCAACTTCAACCCAGAAATAGGGTGGCTGTCCAACTGCTACATTTTTCACTAGTGGTGAAGTAGAGAGGATCAGTGTTACTTTTGTTTAAAGCTGAAATATCCTCTAGATGTCTGATGTGTGCAGATATGGGGTGCTTAATTGAAGTATGTCATAGATTGTAACATTGGGAACTATATCTTGTCACTGATCCTTTCCACTCTGGCTTTTGCACTCTCACTCAGATTCCTAGATGCTATGAGGTAAGTAGCTTTAGTCTTCCATGCCCTTCCACTATGTTTGGACTCACTTCAGGCCACAGCAATAAAAAATAGCAGACCATGAACTGAGACTTCTGAAACTGTGAGCCAAAATAAAACTGTCTCCTTTAAGTTGATTTTCTAGAGCATTTTATCACAGCAATGAAAGCATAACACAGGTAATCAATGTGTTCAGAATAGACTAGAGAATCAGAATGAGGAGGAATTGACTGTGTGGGAGTAGGAGAATGACCATGAAAGATGAGGATCACTGTTAGGCATGCTAAGAGCCACAGAGAGCAGTCACAGTGGGAGCAGCAATAACCAAGTAAACAAACCTGGGCAGTCGGCATCCCATCTGAAGTCCTCAGTGTGAGCAGGATGCACACATGGAGAAGGTGAGCAGAATGGCAGAGCTAAAGACTGTGCATGGGTCTTACAACATGGCTCCAATTTATCAGTGCTGATTTATACATCACTGTCGCTGAATGCCCAATCTGCCAATAATAGAGACCAGTGCTGAGCTCCTGGTAGGGTAGTACCTTCACAGGAATTATTGCCAATTGCTGGGAAGTAGTTCACATGTAGCTACCATCCTAGGGGATCCAGCTTTCTGTCCTCATAAGGATAGATATAGATGTTAAGAGTTCTTTTGCCTCTTCTCACTGCAAGGTACCAGCCAACATGACTGTGTGTGACTGACTGACATGAAGTCCCTCTTAACAGCACTGTGAAGCTCACTAACTTGCTTTATTTCAACACAAATGTGTGAGTGGGAGTGCAGCTATCATCTGCCACACAACCTGGAAGCCACTGGTCTGAAGAGTGTTAGAGGGCCCCATTGATAGCACAGTTGAACTCTCAGCTCATGGGTAATCCTCTGAAAAGATGAAGAAAACTTTTCCAGGATTCAATAATATGAAATGAATAGAATTTTTATAAACGCTCATGTTCTCAACAGAGGGATACATTGCCCCAAAAATCAAGGGATAGGAATGACAGTGAGCTTACTTATACAATCACTTTAAAGAAACCACGGAGGGTCTCTATGCATCCAATCCCTGAAAAGTTGGAGTCTGCTTACTTAGAAAGATTCTCCTCTGGAATCTCTTTTGCTAAAAGAAATACTAAGGACTTCATTGATTAGAAAATAAAACTGCTGTCTGAGGTCTTCTGAACACAGACCAGGAGGCAAAAAGATGGTTATGAACTTGGCATAAGTAGCTCATCTGCATCATTCAGAAAAAAAAAAAAAGCTGTTGTCACACAGTGAGGGACAGAAGATTGATGTTGATGATCCCCATGGTGCCCAATTTTGAGTGAAAATGGATAAATATAGAGAATATGGCTTGAGATGCTTATTGTGTATTTCATTCCAAAGAAATTACATTCAATACCAGAAAATAAAAGCTGAGGGTGGGCAACCCAAACATGAATTATAAAGTAGAGTTACAGAGTAATTAGACACAGATAATCAACTGCAGCTTTGAGATTAAATGTAGCATCAGCAATTACAGTTTGATCTACTCATCTTCTTGTGCTGTGTTCCCTGTACTCCCTCTCTCACAGAAGAATCATTCAGTAGAATCCAGCAGAGTTGCTCCCCGAACTTTCATGGAGTAGATTTAAATGGCACAAAGGTTTGACCATGTAGACACAGGTGTGCTGTGTGGCTTCCCCTTCAAGGAAATTCTTGCTGCTCTGCTGAAGAGTATGTGGGCAACACACTGTCTCCAGCTTCAGCGTTTTGAGGTCAACATTGGCCAAAAGAATTGCCTTCCCAGAACCTTCTATATGTAGCAACTGGGTGCGGTTGGAAATAAAGGTCTTTCCATTTCAGAGCATGCTCTATTGGACAGAACTCACTCAGGTTCTTTGCTGGACCAGCAGAAGTTCTGTTGGGTCTGCATTAAAGTTTAACACCTCTGCCCAACCACACTTTCTCCCCTTCCCTTCACAGGCATTGATCCCTAGTATCACCTCATACTCCATGCAACCCATCTCAATACCTGGTCTACCTCCCAACCAACAACAGCAGTTCCAAATTAAGATATGCATGTACCTATACCTATACCCATCCTTGTTCTGGAAAATGTGTACATGAATCAGAGTATCTGCCTAGACAGAAAAAGAGGGTTATTTTGCCTAGTTATATGAAAGTAAAGTCTGGAGTGGTCATGTGTATGCAGAATTACAGTGCATAAAATATGTAGCCTGCTCCCTTGAAGAACTCTGCCTCTAGGTTTAAGGAATCTAGAATAAATTTGTGCTTCCTTTTACTGTAATTATACTGAAGACTCAACATTGTAGGAAATTTAATTAGACTTAGTTTATTCCACAAGAATTATCATGCAAAATTTCAGGCCTGTAGCTATGTATTCAGCTATGGCATCTGAAAATAATTAGGTTGGATCCAGAAGTAAATTTTCACCATCATTCTCAAACTGGTACTACAAAAATAGCCTAAATAATTACCAAGTAGACTCAAGCTAATATGGTTTCTTAAATGCACGGAAAGTCACACTGGAGGACTTGTCAAAATCTATATTACAATTTCATATTTCTATATTAGTATAAAATTGCTAAATCAGGAAATTATTACAAATTTCTACATTAAATCATCATAGAAGTTACTTTATAGTCTAACAGTCTCTCAAATTCCAAAGAAGTCACATTATTTTTCTAGAGGGAGAAAAGTGGCTGATGGTAGATGTGTCAACATGCTTATCTTTCTCAAAACTGGAGTTTTGATAGCTTTATAATGTATGATTTCAATTAAGCTGACTTTGGCTCTCTCAAGCTAGAGAAATATATGGCAGATACTGTTGGTAGAACAATAACTCTGAGCTCTTTTTTTTATGACCTACATAGATAGATCTACAACCTTTCTTCATTATAAATCCCTAATTTTTCACAGAGGTGCAATATATCAAGTCCCAGAAAATGAGTGTGGTCAAGTTAAAAACAGTCATGGAAACATTTTTTTTACCGTTTAAGATGCAAAATTTCCTAACTTGCTTCACAGCTATACACAGCCAAGATGTCAGTTACAATCACTGAGATGTAAGGAGACACGAGGCACAATGGCAGTGGATATAACTAGGTTTGTAGATTCTGTAGAAGAAAATTGGAAGAAGTTACCTTATAATGTAGTTCCCATTTACTGCATACTAAGCAATATCTAGTCCCCATGAGTGAGTACAGGTGCATCTGAAAACTTGAAGGTATATTTTTCTCCATGAAGTAGAAGAAAACATTTATCCCCTGAGTAAGATGGGTGCATAGAGACTCACAGATTTGAAATGAGTGGAAAGTTTTAATATAATTCTTCTAAAATTCCAGGCACATCTTGGTCGAAGTTTAATTCATTCCACAGGGCATTAACACCTCAGCGCTCCCCCTCCCCCCGCCCCATGTGCCTGGTCACTCTGGTCCAGAGCCCTCTCCCAGCACTGATGTGCCTCATCTGAGAGAAGGCAGAGTCTCTGTGGCTTCAGTTATTTTAGCCTTGTGCGCCAAAGCCAGTATGGTTCTCACCTCAGTTGGCACCAACAAGGCTGAGTCACAGCCCAGACCTCACACCGAGAGGCTAAGACAGGTGGTAGCACTAGCAGAAGATACTGAGAAGAAGGCAACTGGAGACATCTGCCAAGCAAATAGCTAGAACTCAGGGGACAGTGGGTTAAAGAAAATCAAGGAAGACGACAAACCCAGATCTAAAACACCCTCTTTGTTTAACCCTGACATTCAGCCAAGTCTGATACAACTAAGTACTTCACTTACTAAAGAGGAGGAGACAGAAGACTAAGAGAAAGGAAGGTCTATGAATCATCCTGTTCCACAGACACTAACAGGCACAGAGTTCATATAACTAGTTGCAGCAAGGAGCTTGGCTATCTATTAATTCAGGATAAGATCAGGAGCAAAACAATACTGGTCTGCTCCTACAAAAATGAGATGGAATTAAAAGGAATCACATAATTCTAGGAAACAAGAGTGGATTTAAGTGATCTCCTATCTTCTCAAACTTTAGATGGTTCATGGTGTGTAGGGAATGAATATCATGCTTGGCTTACAATTTAGACAGCAATAAGAATTAGAGTAGATGAGCATGGTTACACTTAACATTTCCAAAGGGACAAAGAAGGCATCACTGTTTTTTTTTAACCAACCTTCTGAATTTTATGAGCACTCTACTGCTTTCATGTGTCTGCACATTGTTTGTAGGCCTGATGATTTTTCCATCCTAACTTTTCTACTTCTCTGTAGTGGAGAAAATCTTTGATAGAGAGAAAAAGCAAAAGAAATAGCTCTTATTTCTGAGATAGCATTATTTGGACAAATAAATGAAGCACGTGGCACCTTCATCCTCCTCGAGGGCCGCCTGCCTCTAAAGCAGATGCTCATCCATCTTCTTGCCAGATTAGCAGCATGAGCCCAGCTGCCTGGAGCCAAATAGAAACAAGCGCGTTGGCAAAAACATTGAAAGGTGGCCCAAGTACAAAACTGGGTCCTGCCACCAGCTCCACATGTTTTGCATTTGAAGTACAGAACTGCCGTGTTCCTATTCATTTCATCTTCCTACTGCTGACAGTGCATTCCCATTACTTGGATGTTTAAAATCCTAATCCTATTTGCCAAATCATTTAGCTGTGTTTCACTTGAAAAACCTGGAACCAGAGATAGAAAGAAAGATAGAGAACAAGACTACCTAGTAGGGGAAGCAAGATGCCCCAGATGACCTTGGGAAATCCTTGCCAGGCTTATGTGGTGAATGTTTCATAAAACAGGCATATTCACTATGTTCACTTAGGCACACAGAGGAATATTGAGGTAATTATCTAAAACTTCACTGTGAGTTTTCTGCAAATGTTATCAATACAAATGGGGAATAAAGCTTGAATTGTACCAGGTGTTCCACTGATCAAAGTCATATCACTCCCTCGTTTTACTTTGGCAGAGTAATCACAAGTTCATCACAGAATCATCTTAGGACATATTGAGAGGAAGCTATACTGAAACTGTATCGTAAAATATAGTAAGAAGTTGGCCCTTAAGATTCTTTTATTTAAAGTGAAACAATGTCTCCACAAACTCAAAACCATTCAAAGTCTAAGTTAATGAGGATATATGAAGTAATCCATATTTGGTGAATATCAATCAAGTAACCATGGTATAAATACAACATTTCATACCAAAATATTATGAAATTTACACCTTTAAATAATGAATGGCTTCTGCTAGTTTTAATTCAAAATCATGTTCATAATGTTGAATTTTACCGAGGATCACAAACAAGAAACAAATAATACAAGTTTGTTTTTCGAAGGTGCCATTGTGATCAGAAGGGAGTCATTTTAAACCATTACTTAGACAAAAAATTTACATGTGAATACAACACATGTGGGTCTTGTCACTTTCAACAAGACAAGAAAGTTCTCTTTTTTTTCTTGTCTCATTTTTATTTATTACTCTTTTTTTTGTTAACAAACATTTCCTTGAGAGACAGTATGGCAAAAATTGGTATGTCATGACAAGCAGTATGTATTTAGAAGACCAGAATGACAGGCATTCCAAGCATGACCTAGTATTACACGTCGGTATCTTCAGTGCAGTTGCTTAATTCACAGGTATCAGCATAAATAATTAGTCAGGGTGAGAAACCTACCAATTAACTGCTAGTTTCAACAACCTGATGAAGATTCTCAGGATCATTGCCTTAAACATCTCTTGCATATAAATGTATGGTTTTCCCCCTGTCATGTTTCCTAGCTTTTCTCCTTGGCCCCTCTTCATAGTTTAATCCTTATGTTCTCACTTTCCTTTTAATTGTGTTATACCTTTCTACTTTTATTTCTTCTTTTGGGTTCTTACACTAGGGAGACTATATGATATTTACACATGTGGGTCTGGAAGCAAGTTCTCAAAATGGTAATAAAGAAAATAAATACCAAGAAATGTTTTAAAGGATTATTGTAGTTCATGTCAGATTTAAATAAACCTCAGACAGAGGATCACTGTGAGTTTGAAGCCAGCCTGGGCTATATATTGTATAAAGACATAGTAAGACCCTATCGAGAGAGAGAGAGAGAGAGAGAGAGAGAGAGAGAGAGAGAGAGAGAGAGAGAGAGAGAGAGAGAGAGAGAGAGAGAAACTAAAAGAAGAAAATAAAATGAAATTAAATCTCACTTTTCTTTGTCCATGGTTGGTGGAAAGTTTCAAGTCATCAACTATGCCCATCATAATTTCCTATATATGGTACTAGTGAGGCTATTCAACTTCTAGCCAAAGAGCAGGAAACATTCCAAGGCAATGAGATCTCTTCATCTGTGAAACACTATCTCATGGGAAATAGTAGAAACCCCTTCACTGGTCACTCACTGTTTGCTTAAAAAGTAGAGTGAACAAAATATGATAAGACATGCCATGAGAAGCAAATCCCTTTTAAAGAGAGGGGTAAAATCAGGAGATTAAAAAAGGCAGCAACTTCTTAGTGCCTCCCCTGCAAGCAAGGCACTCTGAGATGCAGTGCTCGCAGACACTCTGGGGAAGGATGGTGGCTGAAGATTTTACAGATGAGCAAATTGAAGCTAAGACAGCTTGCTGAAGTCAATAGTAGGAAGGGACGGGGCAAGGGATTTGATCCCAGACATGTTTTACTCTTGGACTGGTGCTGTGTTCTAAGAAAGAAGGTATGATGAAGTGAGTGTCACAGAACAGACTAATGTAGCAGCATTTGGTGGGGCAGTTTCTCTCCATATTTGCCTTGTGAGATTCCTATGCTCTTACAAGTGTACTTTAGGAAATCAGCACTATTTGCTCACCATTATGCTTGCAAATGAGGAAATTAATGTCAAGAGTCCTGTTGCAGTAAAGTCAGAGGAATGGAAACTGGATTCCTGGAGATCTAACAAGTGATAGACTACCAAGGCCAGTATCTCTGACAGCTCAGCCTGCCAATACACTGTTGTCAGAAGGCTCTCAGTGCCAGCAGAAAATCTAGATAAGACTTTCAAGAAAAGAACAGAGGAGGTGTTAGAAGAGAAAAAGACCAGGCCAAGACATATCTGCTATACAAAGTAAGGGCTCAATATACTTGTAGGTTGAGGAGAAAGGTCATATGAAAAAAGGATAAGAGGAGTAGTAATTGAAATCATTAAGACAAAAATTGAAGGGGGTGGCAATTAGGGGAATGGAAGATGATGCTGGGAAAAGATGAAAGAAAAACGAACACCTAAATCCTGATACAGATAGACACTGTAGGATTTATCTCTAGCAAGTTAAAGAGATATTGGCTGTGACTAAAGCGGATCTACATATGGCCATCAATAAGCACAAAGATTAAAATGCATAATTGTTCATGGAGAAAGAAAAAATATGGAAATATATATTTCTGGGTTTGGTGTTACATTTGTTGCTATACCATTAAAAGCATATGCTATGGACTAAAAAATAATACTAAATTGGAGTCACTGAGATTAAAGGCTTTCTATCTGTGCCAGACCCTGGTAATGAATGAAAAGATAAGCTGCAGACTAGGAGAAAATATTTGCACAATCCTTATCTGGTTAAGGAATTGTATCTAAAATATAAATGCATTCTTAAAATTCAACCCTAAGAAAACAAGCCTCATTAAGATTGATATGAACAATACCTTACTAGGATGTATGGATGATAAAAAAGCATATGAAAAGATATTCAGCATTATTCATCCTCAGAAAAATGTTTAAAACAACAATGAGATACCATTAGATACATATTAGGACAGACCAAATTTTCCAAAGTTAGCAGTATAGGTTCAGGCTGAGAGAAACTTTCATTTATTACTGGTAGGAATGTAAAATAGGGCAGATTCTTTGGAGCACAGTTTAAGAGATATTTAAATAGCTAAGGATTGTCTTAAACAGCCAAGTAATTGTGACCTTACCTCTTTCCCCCATGAGTTTGAAAACTTATGTGCACACCGAAGACTACATTTATATTTTATAGCATCTTTATTCATAATCAGCACAAACTGGAAACAATCACTGTATTGCTGTCTCTCAATACAGTGAATAAGTAAATACTATAAATAACCATTTATCAATGCAATAGAATTTTACTCAGTGAGAAGCAAGAATGACCTTTTAAGTTATGAAAAGGTGTGAAGGAACACTGGTGCATTCTGCTAGTTGAGAGAAGCTAAGTTATATGAAAGAAGTGTAGATTTTTATACGACATACCACATGACTGCAACTATATGACACACTGGTAAAGGCCAAACTCTATAAATGATTAAGAGGCCAGTAATAGGGCTGGACAGATAGCTCAGCAGACTAAAGCACATGCTTAGGAAGAGAGCAGTGGCCAGGGTTCAGTCCCCCGCATGTTGTGCCAGCCCCACCCCCAGGGCACAAAGAGATGGCAACTGAGACTGGGTGTCGTGGTGGATGCCTGGAATCCTAGTGCTTGGGAGGCTGAAAACCAGAAGACTCACCATGAGTCTGATCTATGTAGTGAGACTCTGTGGACCCTGTCCTAAAATACATTAAAAACAAAAAGAGGCCAGTGATAGCCAAGGCCTCAGTAAAATAGATAAGTACAGAGGAGTTTCCTAGAGTGGGGCCACTCTTCTTTGTGATAATGTCATGGATAATTGTGCATTTATGCAACTGTCAAGACTCACGATTTGGGCTGGAGAGATAGCTCAGTAGAATAAACGCTTACCTGGCAAGTGGAAGGTCCAGAGTTCCAATCTCATGAACTTTACAGCAGACAAAAATGAACATTAGACATTAGTAATGCAAATTTTAAAAAGCATTTAGGAAGTTTAGGACCTAGGTTGAATGCAGACTTTGACAAAAAAAAAAAAAAAAGCTGACCATATTATAAGGTATGGAGCAAACTTACTGAAGTGAAGGGGAAGGAAAGGTATTGAACTCAGGAAATTTAGGACACAGCAGAACTAGAAGACAGAAGGTAAATGGGATGGCATGTAGCCACTATGCTCTGGATAGTAAGGCTGTCTCTCCTAGGGGCACAGCAATCTCTATACATATATTTTAGAATTAAGTAAATGATGACAGAGGGTGGGAACCAGATGCTTGATTGTTGGAGGAAATAGGGGAATAAGGAGGCTAGGCTAGAAGTGGTCCATGAGCTGTTGCTGATGAGCAGATGTTAGCTTATGCAGACTTTAATGAACACATAGAGAAATACGTACAAGTATGTGTATACCAAAGGGTTCCATGAACATATACATCTCCTTGCTGTCTTTTAAAAGCCATTGGAGTTCCTTAAAGAAATGGCTGATCCTAGTGACAGGCAAGAAATGAATTTGGAGTCTCTTCTAGTGCTAGAAAGTAAGAAAGTATTTTTTTAAAAAAGAAAAATCACAGGTGTGAGTATGTCAATACCATATAAGAGCCAACTGAAAGAGCTCTTGATAGTCAAATCCAGGACAAGAGGAGCAAAATAAAGTAACACTGGATTATAACCCAAAATCTGACATAAATGTGCACATTCCATAGTGACATACATAACTGAATAATTAACTAAGTGGAGAAAAGATCAATCTCTTGCAGAATTCCACAGGATTTACATACATACTCTACTCGCAAGGAGGTGAAATACAAGGTAATAAAAAATACAGTGAATGCTTTTTAAAAATTTATCACATTAAAATGCACATTGCCATTAATTCCCCCTTGCAATACTCCCCCTCATTTCATGCATGCTATCCCAGGATCTGTTTCATTTTTTGGAGTGATTATAAAGATCTTCTTTCCTGAGTGTCTTGATGAGGTGTGTGATACGGGGAATGCCACACTCAGCTACCACCCCAGTCACCTTCTCCACTGGATCTGACCCTCCGAGCAACTTCCAGCTCTTCCCCAAAGTCAGAACCACCATGAAATATAAACATCCTGAATTAATCAGTACATCACAATACCCCAACTGAAGATACTCATGAAAGAGGGCTTTCAGAACTACTTCAAAAAGAGGCAAAAGATGAGATAATTGTTCTCAAAGCAAGGGGGACAATTTTGAAGGAATTTCATCACCATTTGTTCCTTATTGTAATAAATTCATTTTTACTTAAATGCATACTATATTTTTTATCACAGCATGAACAACTGTTCTTTCCTCACAATGACTTCCTTGCAAAAAATATACTGTAAAAAGAAGGAGGAACTTTACAGGGGGAAATCTTAGAAAACATCTTTGCCAGTTGACCAAGGTAAACAGCAGGGGTATTTGGTTGGTAGCAGGTAATTTTGATATAACATCTTAAGATTGGCAGTTTACCTGTGTGGTCTCTAAAGCACTTAGCCCCATTGAAAACATAAGGAAAAATAAGATAAATCTCAGTTGAGGGGAATTCTCTAAAAGACCCAACTATCCCTTAATGTAATGTTCAAGATCCCTGGAACCAAATTTAAGAAACTACTATATGGTGGCCCCTGAGACTGGGCATGGTGGTGCATCCCTATAATCCTAGTACTTGGGAGGATGAAAACAGGAGGATCACTACAAGTCTGATCTATGTAGTGGGACCCTGTAGACCCTGTACTAAAAAAAAAAAAAAAAAAAAACCTAGAGAAAAGCTGCCTAAGGAAGACATAAAGACAAGAAATAATACAAGGTTTTGGATATGGTCATATGATAAACGCATTAACTAAAAATGCAGGAAATTTGAACACAGTGTGAACATAATGCATCAATATTGATGTACATTGCCTGACAAGCGCAGGGTCTGAAGTTCAATCCCTGGTACT
The DNA here is from genome assembly GCA_004027165.1 of Ctenomys sociabilis. NCBI lineage: Eukaryota > Metazoa > Chordata > Mammalia > Rodentia > Ctenomyidae > Ctenomys > Ctenomys sociabilis. The sequence goes on from PVKA01023556.1 coordinate 18,980, forward strand.
GAAAAAAAGAAAAATTGATGATGCTTGCGGGTGGAGAGATGGCTCAGTGGAATAAGCGCTTCTCTGGCAAGTGCAAAGGCCTGAGTTCAGTCCCCAGTTCTGCCAAAAAAAAAATACTGATGCATTAATGACAACTGCACCACACTAATGCAGGGTGGTAATTGTGAGTTCTGGCTGAGAAATATATGAAAACTTTCTGTACCACCTCACAAATTTAGAAATACATTTTATATAACTAAATATAAATATACATATACATATACATATATATATGCATATGTATATATATTAATGTATTTTAGTATGCGGTCTACAGGGTCCCACTGCATAAATCAGACTCATATTGATCCTCCTGGTTTCAGCCTCCCAAGTGCTGGGAATACAGGTGCGCATCACCACACCCAGTCTCAATCCATGTCTCAGTGCACCCTGGGGATGGGGCCAACACAGCCCTCTGGGGGTTGAACCCCAGCCACTGCGTTCTGCCTAAGCAGGCACTTTAGTCTGTTGAGCTGTCTAGCTGGCCCTATATATAGCTAAATATATTAATCCATGCAATTAAGTCTTTCAAAACATCATCATAGTCAATATTAAACTCTTACTTTTCTTCCAAAATCTTTCCCTTGTCATCAGTTGGTCCATCTGATGATAGTAGATTCTATCTACTAGTAGCATTCTTGACTCAACCTCCTTTCTTCATCCTCTTTATTTAAATAACCACTGAGATTTGGAGTAGTTATAGTCCTCTAACAATTCTGTTTTTGAGACAAGGTCTCACTTTGTTCCACAGGCTAGCCTTGAACTTACTATGTAGCCCAGACTGACCCTGAATTCACAGCAACCCTCCGGCCTCTGCCTTCTAAGTGCTGGCATTACAAGCCTGGGCCACCACACCCGGCTAGTCGCCTAATAATTTACAGGCTTCTTTCTCCATTTCATGAGCCCCACATCTTCCACCCAACTCCTCAGTTTAATGTCCTGGCCTTGTTTTTAGCTCCTACTTAAATCCATTGTGTTATGCTGTAACTAGAGTAAAACTGCAAAAATGCCAAAATGGTTCTTTTCCTTTGGGGGCCAAAATGTCACTGACTCCTCTGTGTGCTCATCCAGGAGTCCAGATAGCCTAATCGTGTCATGGCAGCTGCTGGCAGCTCACCTCTGCCTACCTGGCCTGACCAGTACCCGAGCCATCCTGCCCTGACCTCATCTTGAGTTACATACAGCAATTGCAAGTTTTTTTCACACCATTTTTTTTCGGTGTCTTTTTTCCCTCTGGATGAAATTCTAACTTTTCCAAAACATCTTTTGTACTTTCCCAGGCTGTTAATATTCATACTCCTTTTTTTTCCCCTGCCTTTCTGGGTCTATTTTAGTGAAAATATTCATTATATTCCATAGTCATCTTAAAAAATTCTTTTTTCATGTGGATTGAGCTCAAACTTTTTGAAGAGGACAAGATTTTTCCCTCCTGTGTTGCAGAATTCTAGCCTAGCACCTGGAACGTAATCTCTAAACATATTATTCAGTGAGGACTTATCGAAAAAGTTCTGTGACTAAACTTGTGAAACCATAGAAAAACCTAAAGAATCTCCTTTTTTTTCTTGATAGAACACATGGTTTGTATTTGACAAGAAGAGGAGGGAAGAACTAACATTTATTAAGCTACTGGGATAGGCTCTCGACATAACCTAACTTGTTAAATACATTAAATCCCACTTTAACAAGGAAGTTCCTCTGGGCAAGAGCTTTTAGGTTTGAAGATCTGATTCCCACCTTACCTCTCATACCCAGGTAAGTTCAGGAAGAATATAAATGCAAGAGTCTCACTGATCTACACACCAGACTTGCCGTGGGTACTGAAGATCAGAATTTGGATCTGCATTTTCAAGCCTCACTCTTTAGACTTTATTAAATGACAACTCTTTGTAGAAATCAGGGCTACCACCCAGAATGGTGGCTTCAAACAGAGATGAGCGGCTAGGCCTGCTTCTAAGCCCCAGGTAAAGGATGGCCCGCTGCCTCATTAAGGGATCATAGTTCTTGGGTTTTTACAAAGTCACTGCTGCTAGGGCCATTTCTGCTCAGCCTCACTGAAGATCCCTAGAAATGGAAACGTATTTCACACGTAGAGTACTCTTGAGTTCTCAAGAAAAGCGTAATGTGGTACATAGGGAATAAGAACTAGAAAGATGGGAAACATTCAAAATTGTCAAAGTATTGGAGGGAAATGATAGAAAAAGATCATGCAAAAAGATACATGACTGAAATTTTAAAAATATACAAAGTAACGGACCCAAAGCCAGGCAAAATGGAACAGGTTGATTAACTCACAATATCCTCTTGAAAATGTCAAGGTAATTAATAGGGACTGCAGTTGTCTCTGATAACATTTAAGATACACAGGAAAAGTCACTTCATACACGACACGGGCTAGAGCCTTGTTGCTGCCTGTGTTAGTTGACGCGTTGTGTCAACTTGGCTGAATCAGCTCCCGCAGTTCTCAGCATGAGGCCCAGTGCTGCAGGTGGGCAGGGCCCAGGAATTGAGCAAGGCTTCCTGCCGCCCTGCCCCACTTCGGTGGGAGAAGTCCTAGTCTTCGGAGGAGCTTGATCTTCGCAGCCGTGCCACTTTGGAGGAGCTGGGATCTTGATCTTCACCGTGGTCCTCGCAGTCAACGTAGGAGGAGGAGACAGGCTTGCTGGATGCCGCAGCTGCTGCTCCTCCTCTGCTCTTCACTGTTTTCTGCTGCATAAACTGCGGTCCTTGGAGCCAGCCAAGTATGGACTGAACCCTCCAGTAACCGTGAGCTAAATAAACCTTTCCCTCCTTCATTTTGGGTGTCTGGTATTTGTCCCAGCAACGACTAAAAAGTGACTAAGACATGCCTATCTAAGGACACATACAAAATTCAAAGAACATAGTTTCTATGAGGATTTCTTGAGAAGCCACTACAGACTGAAATTCAGCCAGTTGAGAAGAGAAAAATGATGGCAAATGAACTGGCTGTGAGCGCTATGGTTAAAACAGGGGTAAAGGCTGAGGTGAGAATGCAGAACACACTGCTTGTACCCTGACAGCAGAACTAATGGACACTTGAGCAGGAAAAGGGGGCAGTAGAGTGTGTGCTCGCCTCTGCAGTCTCTGGAGTACAAGGATATCGCTGAGTGCTGGGAGATCATCGGTGAATAACATTTAAGCATCTTTAACAATAGAAAGGTAAATATGGAGAAGGACAGCACTATTATCCAAGATTAGTTGGGAGGAGGGTGAGTGAGAGCCCAAAAAGCTGTTATTTTTATCTTTTGCTTAATGGAGAACTAAAAGAAACTGATTCATTCAAGAAAAATCAGACTCACTTTTCTTTCTTTCCCTTTTTTTTTTTTTTTTTTTAAATTTAGTACAGGGTCTACAGGCTCTCACTACATAGATCAGACTCATGGTGATCCTCCTGTTTTCACCCTCCCAAGAGCCAAACCCAGTCTCAATCTCAGGTCTCAGCATCCCCCGGGGGCAGGGCTGGCATGGTTTGTGGTGCTGTGGGATCAAACTCCAGCCCCTGCACTCTGGTTAAGCAGGCGCTTTAGTCCACTGAGCTATCTAGTCGGCCCTCAGACCCAGTTTTCTCAGGGAACTAACATTTGAGCGGGTTCATCGCATCAATTCATTTTAGTAATAACATGAAGATGTTATTTCCCCTTTTTGCTATGCAGACATCTGTGCCGATCTTGAAAAGCATCAATAGATAAAACTCTTTGCATTTTAGAAGAAATCGAAGTAGCGATGCCTAGCTGTAGTAGGTGCACTCATTCCTTCATGGCTTCAAGTTACAAGATTTTTATTCCAGATTTACTTAAGTATGCTCTTATTGAAACCATAAAATTCTTAATTTTACGATCTTTCAACTCTGGTGGACATGTCTGTTTAACATGCTGTAAATTAAAGTTGGAGTCCCACAGAAGACTTCTAGACCACGCCAAGGAGTGGTGATTATTTCAGCGAACGGCACGGGGGCAATCATTCCAGCTGGGAGCGGAACCAGCTGCTTGCCTCACGAATGTTATCTTTCCTTGAAAGAATGATTGACGGTCTCCAGTGAATCTGATGTTGGTACTTACCAGATATGATTTTGAAAATAAACAAAGCGAGCCCATTGAATGATAGGAAATTACTGACAAAGTAAAACTCAAAATCTTGAAAGTTTTTGTTTGCTACTTGGAGCTTGACAGCATTCCAATACTTTAAGATTTTACTGATCTTATTAGTGATTAATAATAAATCTTTTGAACTATTTTTAAAGTGTCAATATTTAGAAAATCTGTAAAAGCCAGGTAGTTTCTGTATAAGATCTGTATAAGTCAATATTCTTCAAGGGACCAATGTATGATTTTACAAAAGCATGCACATGTAAAAGATGCAAAATAATTTCAGGGAAAAATTGACAATGGATTTGAGTTTTAACAGAATGGCATAACTCCACTAATAGAGTTTAAGACTTCACATTACAGCTAGTATATAAAACCCACTACTTGTTAAATTTTAGTGGTGTTAAAGAAATATTTTATAATTATCAGAAAAAATATCCATTTTCCACAATAGATGTGTACAAAAGCAAAAATTTGACAGTTACTTCAACTAAAACAATGTACCAGAATAGATTGTATGCATAGGCATGTGTAGAACTCTAGCTGAGATTCTACTAAACTTCAGATCAAAATGATTTGTGAAAAAAACAATGATTTATGAATGCATAACAGTGATGATCTTCTCATCAAATGTTTTGAAAAGTATTGTTTTTTTGTTTTTTTTGTTTTTATTTATTTATTTATTTATTTTTGTCTTTTTGAGACAGGGTCTCACTATGCAGTTCAGGCTGGTCTCGAACTCACAACAATCCTCCTGCCTCAGCCTCCCGAGTGCTGGGATTACAGGCATGCGCCACCACGCCCGGCCCAAAAAGTATTGTTTTAAAATCTATAATGTTCTGTATAGGCAGAGCCTAGGGACCGAGGTTTGATTCCCAGCATGCTGTGCCAGCCCCACCCCTGGGGCACACTGAGACCCATGATGGAGACTGGGTATGGTGGCACATGCCTGTAATCTAGTGCTTGGGAGGCTGAAAACAGGAGGATCACTACAAGTTGGGTCTACATAGCAAGACCCTGTAGACACTTCTAAATACATAAAAAACTTTTTAAAAACTATAATGTTTACATTGACATGCAATGGGCTTATTGTTTTCATTTGAAATACTTTAAAAAAAAAAACTTAAATCTGTTTTTGAGTTAGGTGATATTATTAAGTATAGCCCAAATAAACATAAACCTTTTGAGATTCTCAATAATTTTGTTTTAAATTGTCAAGTTCAGAGCCTCATTCCCTCCCAAACCAATAACCACACATTAAACTAAATGTTGTTTCACGATTTAAAATATATTCTTAGAAAATTTATTTACAGTACATAATTAAATGGATTCACCTTAGCATGATAAATCTAAAAACTTTTATTGGTTTTTAGCTTAACAGAAGACTTGAACCCCTAAATATGATTGAAGACTTCACATCACTCTAGATATTCAACTGTTAGGAAATTAATATGTTACCTATCTATCCTTCACAGGATTAGCTAAGACAGTTAGCTTCACTGAAGTTATTTGTTCCCTATAAGGACAATGTTCTTTGGCTATTTTCAACTTAATTTTCACAAGTGCAATGATGATGTGTAAGTTTCATTCAGCTCCTCCTAACTGAAACACATACAACTTTCTCAACCTGCAGAATCACCGTTAGTCAAATTGGAGAAAATTTCGGTTATTGCTATGTAAAGTAATTTTCATCCCTGTGTTTTCCCACTCTTTTCAGAAATCTTGTGACATGAATACATCTCATTGCATCCCACCAATTTCTGAGGTTCTGATTTCGTTTTTTAGTCTATTTTCTTTCTTAGAATAGAAAAATTTTCTTCTATAATTTTGTGTATTATTTGCTCCCCATTCTTTCTTTTTAAATTTTATTTCATTTTTATTTATTTTAATGAAGAAAAAAAGGTAAAATATCAATGAAACAGTTTCAAACACTTTCAAACACGTTACAATAATACATTGTTCATTGTTGTCTTGGTACTATTCACAGGACGAGATGTAGACATGATATCTTGTCTAAACAGTATTAGTAAAAGTTTTTATTTTCAATCCTCCCCATTCTTTCTTAAACTACCTTTTACTTGATTCCAGCTTTTGTTTCTTTGTTTTTTTGGGTTTTTTGTTTATAACACTTTAATTCGGTTCTCTGCAAATTGCATTTTGTTGCTGAAATTTTCCTATTTCCCTGGTGAGATTATTTGCTTTTACTTACGTCAAACATGTTTGTAATTGTTTCCGGAAGTACTTTTAGAATGATCACTTTAAATGTCAGATGATTCCAGCAACTGTCATCTCAGTGGTAGCATCAGTTGATTGTCTTTTCCATTTGTGATTTTTCTGCTTCTTCATGTAAAGGCTTTTCTCCTGATAGGTGGATGTTTGTAGTACTGTGTTATGAAACTCTGGATCTGTTTTAAACCTGTCTTGGCCAATTGTCTCTGGCAAAGCACCAGAAGGGGAAGGACAAGAGTAGCTTCTGCTGGTGAGAAGTAGAATGCCATGTTCCCTCTGACATAGGCTGGGTGTGGAGAGGAGGAGAGACACTTTGTCATTACAGGATGAGTGGGCCCTTTTGTCACTCTCTTTGTGGTCTTCATATATACACCAGAGGAGGGGTGGTCTCCCTACCACTAGGTTATGGAAACTCATTCCTGCTTCTCCCCTGGGGCTTCTCACACACCACAGAGTATGGGGAAGGTCTCTGTGCAGCCCCAGCCCTTGCTGGTGTAGGTGGGGTAGAGTGGGGTCCTGCTATGTTATCCCTTTCACAGAGAGAGGGTTTTCATTCAGGGTTTTCCCATAGTCTTTGGAGTTTCCTTCCTCCTATTAACGTGACTATGTAATGGTTGATACATTGTGTCTACTTGAGAAGTTTAGAAGTTTAACCAAGTGATTCAGCAGGGGGCCAGGGTATTCGCTTTGTAAATACTCTCATCCCATGAGAGAGGAGCGCAGGGAGACGGTGGTGAGCCCTACAACCCCACCCCCATTTGTTCTTGTTCCTTTTGCTGTCCTTGGCTACCTTGACGTGTTGCCCCTCCCCCAGCACCCTGCCTTGGAGCCAGCTGATGACAGACTGAAACTTCCATTCACCATGAGCTAAATAAACTTCTCTTTCTCAGCAATGAGAGTAAAGTAACTAATGCAAGCTGCAGACCTGATGTCTATAACGCCAGACACAAAAATAAAGAAAGTTTCTGTTATGTCATTCTCCAAAGTCCCTAGTGGTTTTCTCTCCTCTTTCCAAACCATTTTATGTATTTTTTATATGTAATAACCAGCTGAATTATTTGTTTCTAGTTGGCTTGGGGAGAATAATAGGGAAAACTGCCTCTATTTTATCTCTGCAGGAGTGGAAATCTCCAAAAGATGGACTTTTTTTTTTCTTTTTATGTATTTAGCACAGGGACTACAGGGTCTCATTACACAGATCAGACTCCTAATGATCCTCCTGTTTGCAGCCTCCCGAGTCCTGGGATCACAGGTGCACGCTACCGTGCCCAGTCTCAATTGCTGTCTCAGTGTGCCCCACGGGAGGGGTCAGCAGAGCACCCTGGGGGTGGAACCCCAGTCCCCTGAGCCTGCCTAAGCTGGTGCTTTGGTCTGCTGAGCTATCTGGCCAGCCGCAAAAGATGGAATTTTAAACAAAGATAATATGTAAGGATAATATGTATGGCCAAAATGAATAAAAGTGGATACTATCTCATAATATAAACTGCACACCAGAGGCATATTTTACATGAATTAAATATCCAGTATTAAATGCACAACCAGAAGAGAAAACATGGAAGGAAGTTTTAAAACTTCAAGTAGAAAACAATCTTCTTTTTCTGAGACACTTTTTTTTCTGAGACAGCTCAGTGTTGTAAGTGCCTCCTGGCAAGTACAAGGTCCGGAGTTTGATCGCTGGTACAAAACAAAAACTAATAGCTATAGAAAAGAGACATATTTATAATTGACTACATAAAAATTAATTCTGTTTTAATGACATGGCAAAAATAAAACAAATATAGTAAAAAACAAATGGCAAACTAAATAAAGTATATATTCCTAATTTATCTCACAAAGCCTTAACCTCCTATCCACTGGCAAGAAAATTACAAATAGCCTGCTGGAAAATATAGGCAAAGAACATATAAGGGGAGCTCACGGGGACATGAAATACAAACAATTCTTCAATATTTTCAAAGATACTTAATCTTATTCATAAAAGAGTGTTGCAACTTTAAACATTGGAGAAATATTGTACTGCTGTCCTTTGGAGATTGGCAAAAAATATCTAGAAATTTATGGCACAGCAGACTGGTAAGAGTTTGGGGAGGGAGTTTCATTCATTGCTGATGAGATTATGAATTGGCACAGAGATTTGGAGAGCATTCTGGTGATGTTATCAACACGCCTTCCAGGAATTTGTGCTAAAATGTAGGACATATATGTGAAACAGTGAGTGATTTCAGGTATTTCATCATGACTCTTAATAGCAAAAGACTGAGAACAAGCTGTGTTTGATCCTTAAAAAGCATTTAATGTGATACTGTTTGTATTTTTGGAAAACTCTATCATTTTATTGATTTGCATTTACATGGAAATCCTTTGTAAATATAAGCACAAAAAGTAATGATTCCTGGCCTATGAGACAGATAACATATTTTCTGAGAAATAGACACATGGGGAATAATTTTTCCTGTGTTCAGTGTCTGTGTCACGTGAATAAAGGAGTAGGAGAGTGGGGGAAAGGAAGAAAATGAAGGACAAAGGCTTAGGAGACTCAGAAAAAATACTGTAAATTTCCACAAATAAATCCTACCCAGAATATAAGCCCTTTTGGGATTTCTGAAGATGATTGTAATATAAGCCCAATTCCAAAAATAAGCCCCAGTGAACATCAGCTGGGCGGATGCATTTAGTATATTTGTTGCAATACAAGATGGACATAATGAATTATAAAATAACATTATTAATGTATAATTGAATATAAATAATATTTACAATAATATTTAAATGATACTATCAGTTACAATTAAGTATTTGGAAATACCCAAGTGGGTATCTCTAGACAAGAGGTGAACACCTATGGAAATAGATGAACTTGAGATGTATTGCCTAATGATCCACCTGAGAACAGACGCAATGCTCATGTGCGCTCAATAACAAATAGATGTGGCCATCTCTGGTACAAATCATCATAATTCATTATATTATGTGTGGTATGTGCATACTTAAAGCATTACACGGGCATATTTAAGGCACTCATGTGAAATCAGGGAACAATTTCTGTACTTTGATGCCTCCTGTCTTTCTTGCTTTTGTGTCTACCGTCTTTTTTTTTGTTTTACATTTTTTATTTGCCATAATTTTATTGAAGAACAAATAGCAGTGAGATAGTTTCAAATCAAATTAGTAGAACAGATTCAATAATAAATACATTGCATATTGTTTTCGTAATGGTTATTTGTTGCACCAGGTGCATACATGATACTCTGTTTACAAACACTATTGGATCAGATGCCTCTATTCATTGAGTTAAGAGAACGTAGCTGTAGACCTATCTTTTCTTTTTCAAAGCTGAATTATAGTGCAGTTCCAATAATTAATATTTTTTACATTGTCATCTTCCTAGTGGTTATCCATAGTACAAGAAGCAGACAGGATCTCCTTCTTAACTATCTTCATTTTTTGTTGCCGCTCCTATCTCGCAAGTCTTCAGTTTTCACTCAACTGAATGTAAAGTGTGAAGCCTCACCTGGGAGAGGTCGTGACTTAGGTGACGAATCCCTGGGATAAAGCCACTGACAGCTGCCACGCAGTAGGGCCAGGCTACCTGAATGAGAGTAAGAGAGAAGGGGAGGGGTCACCTCACGCGGAGGACATAGCAGAGGTGATGAGAAGCTGTGGCTGATGCCCTGGTGAACTCTGCCCAGCACGGTGCATGGAGGCTGTGTTTCAAGTGCAACCCACCCTCAGTTATCTCAAGCTCCCTTTCCTAATTCATCATTTCAAAATTATTTCAGCATTATTTTCTGATTCCTCGCTCATTTTGTCGTTTGGTACTTTCCATACGTGATAAGTAGAGTCACTGCAAAAGTTGCATTTTTTTCACCTGGAAGGTTAAATTTCTTTGGTACTTTTGAAGCAGGTCTGTAATGCCGTCTGCCCACACACGGGGACTGAATGGCTCTGTACAGTAGTGAAGACACACAATATCTCAACAACTTCAAAAAGATTTTGTGCTCACAATATCTAAAATATAAAAATAGTTCTGAAACAATAGCCAAGAACTGGATAAGAGGAACCTATTCAGTTTAGTGCTTCTACAAAATCCTCTTCCATTCTTAGAATTACCTGCAAGAGGAGGCTTCAGAGCTTGAGATTATATGTGATCCAATGGAGGTTTGGCAGAATTTATTATCCAAGTTGATGAGCAAGGAAGAGCTTCATGTTCAGAATTTTTCCAGAGCGTGTATTTAGCCCAATGCCCACTGCTTTCTGTGGTATTGCTTTCATGCTTGTTTACATAATCCTATTCATTCTGAACAAGCATCACAACACATGATTCAAATTCATGTGCAGGTCAGACAGCTGATTTTGCCTCTAACTCAGTATCAGTAAGGACATCATTTTCATGAATAAACAATCGATTGATCATTATTGTGTATTTATTCGTCCTTGTATTCAGAGGCAATGTAGACAGGGTTTTCCACTTCTTTATTTGCATAACTTCTTAGAACAGAAGTTATAAATTATTCCTGATCTCCTAGAATTAGATATCCTTACAATTCTCAGATTACCACTCTCCCCCCATAAGTCCCAAACAAACTTTATAATTCCCTTTGTCCCTGCATCAGAATTGTTCAACAAGCAAGTTCAGAACTATTTGCTATGTTCTTTTGATTTGTGTTGTGCAGTGGATCCTAGAAATAATGATAGGATTTGTTTGGTAAAAGTTATGTTGATAAAATGAAATATTGACTTATGCTACTTGAGGCCAATTTCTATTTATACATTTAATAAGCATTTATTGAGGCTTTGATAAATTTCAGAATTATTCTAAGCACAAAACAAAACCTAGTAGCTCATGATTATTCAAGATAATTAACTGGATAAACTATACTTCTATTCCCCAAGGGATAAGTTGTCAGAATAGATCCTTCTCCACAGCCAGCTGAGTTTATAAGAATAAACCAAAACATCAGCAAAATGTATGACTTTTTTGTCTACAAGAAAGAGGGACTAGACACTTACAACAAAGAATTAAATCATGTTAATCTTTTCCCAAGTCATTGAAAAAAAATCAAAGAGAATTCAGAAAGTAAACTATATCCAGAAGAGAGAAATTTTAAGCAAAGAAGATGTTAACAAATATCAGAAAAATTGTGTTGACATTGAATCTGCATGTACTGATTCAAGTTGTGGTGCATTACTATATAAATAAGGAATGCAGTAGAAAGGACATCCTCACCCTGTACTCCACACTCCATACAGTGGCTTTGCTCAGAGACATTGTTTGACATGCAGCCCGTATCAGGGTGCCACTTTCTGTTGTCTAATTGGGCAGAAACCTTTTGTTTCCTCCTTGGTTGGGGCATGAATGTATTAAGAACAGAAAGGTGAAAATCAAAGTTTGTTTCTTTAGTGTTGAAATGACTCCCTATTTAGTATTATAAAGTTAAAGGTACATAGGAGAATAGGTCAGTGCCAAGTTGTTTTCAAATCCAATCACGTGGGGGCAAGGAAATATCGCAGCAGTATGAGCACCTGCCTGTCAAGCACAAAGTCCCAAGTTTGATCCCTGGAACCACAAATATAAATTTAATAAATATAAAAAAATTAAATCCAAGCCCACAAACAATATATGTTTTCTAACTCATAGCATGAAAGAGAGCTTACAGGGCTGGAGAGATGGCTCAGTGGAATAAGTGCTTCCCTGGCAAGCACAAAGGCCTGAGTTCAGTCCTCGGTTATGCCAAAAAAAAAAAAAAAAAAAAAAAAAAAAAAAAAAAAAAAAAAAAAAAAATGCTTAGAAAGTTGTTTGGGCTGGGGAGATGGCTCAGTGGAATAAGTGCTTCCCTGGCAAGCGCAAGGGCCAGAGTTCAATTCCTGGTTCCACCAAAAAAAAAAAAAAAAAAAAGAAAAGAAAAGAAAGAAAGAGAGCTTACATTTCAAATATATATTTGCTTTAACACAACAAACTTACAACTCTTGGTGCTTGGCATAATCATCACCAATTAAAAGGAATGACAATAATATAGTTAAAATATTTGATAAAATATGAGCACAGAAAGAACTGTCAACTCTGTTTACAAACTAAATGCAATTACCTATACTAAAATTTTTTAAAGATCTATAGTATTTCTGTTAATAAAATAGCTACAAGACAGAATAAAGCGTCATTTCTCACTATGAAAGTCTATTGACATTAGCATGTACATGACTTTAAGCAAAGGTGGGCCAAACTTCTTTAAGAGGCCCTTACTGGTACTAAATAAAACTTAAAAATATATAAAAATATATTAGATACTGATTTTGGGAAGGGGCAAATGCACAAGTAGTCAACAGAAACCGTAATAATAATGTTCATACTGATGACAGTTTTGATGTTATTTCTGATATATTTAAGTATTTATTTAAAGTTTACTATAGCCCAAATTGATCTGAGCCAAAAATTTTATATTCTCTTTCTTTTGTCTCTCTAATATAGATGATAGATATGTACAAATGTTGATGTCAATATAGATATAAATAAATATAAGTATAGATATATTTTATTCATTTACTAATGTCTAGCAATATTAAGGTATCATAGCTAAAAAATAAGATATTTTAAGATATATCAACAGCTGTTTAATATCTATATATACAAGAGTAACAATATTCTTACTGGTTATAATACATATGGTACTCTATTTTTTGTTCCAAAAGAGACATTTTAACAAAGGCATTGGGCCAGGGAGATAGCTCAGTATAATAAGCACTTGCCTGGCAAGCACAGGGTCATGAGTTCAATCCCTGGAACCACAAAAAAAAGGCAATGAGAAATTTAGAAAAAAATTTTAAAGTGATGCCACAGTACAGGAGCTTGAAGTGTCATTGTAGAAACAATAAGAAAAACCAGAGCTGGCTGTTCTGAAGAAAAAAATGACAATTATGTGTTGATGAATGAGGCCACTACTAAATAATTAAGTTAACTAGGGAAAAATGCTAAAGTATATTTGCTTTCTTTGAGAATAAACAAAATGAGGGTAAGTAAGCCACACAACAACCCCTTGGAGGATACTGCAATAATCTAGGCAAGAGAAAATTGTGCCATGCATTTAATGAATAAAAGTTGAGTTCCAGATGTTTTGATGAACATGAAAAAGTGGCAGCAACTAGGGACAAATAGGACTGGAAGAAGATAAAATGGTCTGTGGTTTTGTATAGTATACATTAGACATCTAAAATTAGTAGTGTCTATTAGACAACTAAATTAAACTGAATGAAAGTTTCTAAACTGTGAGCAACAAGTTCAACCCATAATTATAAATGCAGGAGTCAACAGAATTAAGATTGATAACCCTGAATGACATCACATAAAGGGTTAATATAAGAAGGGAAATCACCCAAGAATTGAATCCTGACCTTCATACTTACAAACTAATAAGAAATATAAAGAAAGAAAACTTCAACAGAATGTATTTTATGATATGAATAAAATCTAGTAAAGTGTAACACCTTGGAAGTAAAGACAGAACTCAGAAAAGAAGATGTAACCAAATGTTGAATGGTGAAATAGAAAAGAACTAAAAACAGTTGAGCAGATTACTCATATGGATGTCACAGTGGCAGACAAAGTGCCTCCACAGAGTGGTAGGTCAGATTCTTGAGAAGGAGAATTGAATAAAGAATAATTAGGGTTCTATTATATGTTCAGGCTCAATTTGTTATGTGGCAAAAGCTAACTGATACAAAGGGTATGGTAACAAGTTTTTATTTTAATTAGGGGATTCGGCATATTTTATGCTTATAGTAATGCTCATAAAGAAAGAGGGACAGCAGATGAAATCTAGTACAGAAGTGGAAATGGTGACCTTGGTAAGGTACCTGCATGTCAGGGGAAAAAAAGTGGTAGGTACTCATTCCAGGAGGTTGGTAGATGGGATGGCTGCAGTGTGCAGACTTTCTTCTTTAATGGACTTTATTTTCTTAGAGAAATGAGAAGAAAACTCAACAGCTGAAGGCACAGTGGGAGAAGTGTTGGTGATACTTGCAGAAAACAGACATGAATAAGTATCTAGCATAGTAAAGACTGGACAGCTTAGAAAAATGTTTTAAGATTGTGGGCAGCTTTAAGGATACACTTGAGATTTTTGTGGTCAGGAATTGAAAGGGAGAACAGTCAATGTGGTTTTGTATTTGTTTTCTAGCCAATTTCACCTGGATATGTGCAGCATAAGCAGTGATGAGGATTATGCCTGGTAAACACAACAAAAAGCTAGAAATAAAGAGAAATTTTACTTTAATGAATGAAATTGAGTTTATGCCACATACAGAGAAAATGAGTATTTGTATGGAGTAAAGACTACAAAGGGTATAGATTTGTGTGGAGTTGAATAATCTTTCAAGTTGGAGTAATAGAAGTTAGTTAGAAAGATGAAAAGTTGTGATTAGAAAACAATAATTAAAACTGATCATGAAATGATGGAGTTAGTGTTAAGGACAAGTCTTAAATTTTGACCAAGAACAAAGCAGATAGCTATGTAAAATGCAAAACAAGATAATTAGGGGAAAGAAGTTTAGGAACTAAGAGGCCAGAATATTTGAAAGATTGCCTACATGGACACTGAAGTCAAGGAGGAGGATGGAAGAGTACTGTTAGAGCCAGAGCTCTTGAACCTGACCCTTGTACTTTCAGAAAAAAAATGAAGAGTAACCAGCAAATTCTACAGCTACCTCTAACAAGATGAGATATAATGGTTGTTTGGGTGGATTTAAAGTCAGTGAGTTTAAAAAACAAAAGAAAAATAAATAAGTAAAGTCAGTGAATTTTGAAGCTAAGAGAGATAAGAAAAGTAGCAATGAAAGCCAAAGTGAGCTGTGATATTTTCATGCCATTGGTAGACTCTGGAAGCTGCCCTCTAAGAGACTGCTTTGAGTGAAGCAATGTCTTCAAGGAGCACCAAATTTGCATAGAGTGGAAAGTGAGGAAATGTTTACAAAATAAGTATAAATATATGGTGAGTGTGGTGAGTGAGGATGGTAAATCATTATTCTCTACCCCATTTTGTTTCTTTGTCTCTGTCTGCATCTGTCTGTCTGTCTGTCTGTCTCTCTCTCTCTCTCTCTCCACACATCTGTAAACAAATATATCAGGCAACTTTCTGTTGTAAAAAGTGATGGCTTTAGCACCAAATCAGTTTTCTCCTCTAATACACCTGGTTCTAGTTGAGTTGACTATCCAGGTCGATTGTTCACTTTAGACTCTACACTAGCATAAGTTCCTTGATTTTATTATTTACTCTCTGAGCTTAGTGAACAATTCTCTTAGCTAAAACCTAGATATTGTCATTGCCAATAATCATTGTGACATACATTGATGTATTAATGAAATCCCTTCACAACTCTCCCTTGTCTGCATGCACTGAACTTTTTCCTGAGCTCTCACATAGTTCACATGGTAAGCATATGGAATAATGAATGTCTGCAGCCTCTTTCAGTGGTTTCTTATTCTTGCCTGGACCATAGAAGTGTTCCAAACAGCAAATGGGAGCCAGAAGGTAAAAAGATCAGCACCTGCTGGGCGTGGTGGCGCAGGCCTGTATCCCAGCACTCGGGAGGCTGAGGCAGGAGGATTGTTGTGAGTTCAAGACCAGCCTGAGCTACAAAGTGAGCTTAAGGCCAGCCTGAACTGCACCGTGGGACCCTGTCTCAAAAAAGACAAAAAAAAAAAAAAATCAGCACCAACCCTGAGTGCCATCTAAGCTTCCCACCCCTGGCTGTGGTCTTACTTGCACCAGACCAGTTGTCAAACTAAAACAGGAAAAGATGGAAGAAAAAAATAATAATCAAATGGATAGATGGCGTGAAAGAAAAAAATCTGAGAAGTCAAAATCCATGAAAAATGTTAAGTTTCTTTTTCTTTTTTTTTTTTTTTGTAGCTGAAAATGTTTATGATTTATTCTTTTTTTTTCCATTTATTTTTATTTTATTGAAATACAAATGTCAATCAGACAGTTTCAAAACACCATAACCATACAGAGTCGATGAAATAATACATTGCAAACTGTTTTCATAATGTTTTGGTATTGTACAAGGTGCATACATGATATTATATTTACAGGTATTTATGTAGCTGAATTATATCACAGATTCAATAA
>PVKA01023557.1:0-35473 GCA_004027165.1 Ctenomys sociabilis
TTTCCTATATGTATATATATATATATGTATGTATGTATATATATATATATATATATGTATATGTATATATATATATTCCCCCCCCCATATTTTAGAAAGGGTCTCCAGGGTGTTCAGGGTCTCGCTATTAGATTGAACTCCTAGTGATCCACCTCTTTACAGCCTCCAAGAGCTGGGATTACAGGTGCGCACCACCAGGCCCAGTCTCAATTGCTGTCTCAGCATGCCCCAGGGGTGGGGCTGGCAAGGCAGGCCCAGGAATTGAATCCCTGGCCCCTGTGCCATTAATCAGCTGAGCTATTTGGCTGGCCCCCATCTACATTGTTTTATAAATGAAAGCCCCTAAAAAGAAAAAGCTTATGAACTCTTTCCACAAAATAGAAAACTGCTTGAAAGGCACAGGAATGCATTTTGAAGATATATAAGAATATTAAAACTTCTAGAAAACATTTAGTACATAGCACATATCTTTTAAAAATCAGTGCCAACCTCCTTAGGAGATAGAAATAGGCTTCATTCTTCTCTGCATGTCCTTCCAATATACTTAGTAGATGACTGATACTTATTAAATGTTAATTAATCTAAAATAGGTATGGATAAATAATATATTCATCTAATGACTATACTTCAAAGAATAGAATGTGCTGTGTTTGGATATAAAAATGCATAATACTTGAAGCAAATATAATAATATCCTAGTAAAGGGCAGAGATTTGTTTAGTAATTCATTTTTTAGTCAATATATAGATTCAATTTGTCAGAGATTTCCAATTTTTTCCCCTGCAATGACTACCAAATCAATGACCTAAATATTTAAGTGTAGATATCTTAAAATTCTTATTTTTATTTTTTAATTAATTAATTTATTTATTTTTTGGTATTTGTTTTGTTTTTGAGGAGCAACCAAGGACTAACCTCAGGCCCCTGGCAAGCACTTATTCTACTGAGCCATCTCCCTGGCCCCTTTAAAATTTTTAAAAAGACCACTCAAGAAGTAAGTTGTTGACTGATTCTCTTTTTCTCAAGGACGAATACAAAACCTACCCTTGGAAATGCTCTGATAATTCACTTTCTTTCTCTGCCCAGATTGAGAATCTCCATGACTTAGCTACGTCAACAAGAAATCATATTAACCAAGGACTAGCTCCAAGCCTTACAAGAGCCTCGCCTCATTCTAAGTTTAAGAAAAAAAAAAAAAAAAAAAAAAAAAAAAACCATGATTATCTAGCATTCACTGCTGAAGGGCATGGTCCAGTAAACTTTTCCAGCATAATTCAACAGAACATATGCATTATCAAAAAGAGTTTTTTTGGCCTGGGAGATGGCTCAGTGGAATAAGTATTTCTCTGGAAGCTCAAGGGCCTGAGTTCAATCCCCGGTTCTGCCAAAAAAAATTAAAACATAAATTTTAAAAAAGAGGTTTTTTAAATCTGTTCCTTCTGTAGTTCTACAACATGGAACAATATTTGGGACATAAAAGGCATATAATAAATAACTGTTGACTAGTGGTGGATGACTTTAATACAATTAATAATATAAGTTATTAATGATGACAATAGCCTGAAGCATTTGGGTTAATACCAGTGACAGGCAACTTTAAAATCTGCAAATGTGTGAGGGTGTGTCTTCTTTTTCTGACATCCTTACATTTCCTTACTTCTTTTTGTGCCTCTTGGTGGAAACTACTCTTGCCTAACTTGTTTCACCTTAGATAATAGGACCCTCAAAGTTCAGGCCATAGACTTCCAGAGGGTAAATTAAGACATACCTATTATCTGCCACTACTCACCAGCTTTATTTCCTAAAATATGAAGCATTCCAGCACCTAAAGACTATAAATGTGCTCAGAATTGTGTTTTTGTCCTCTTAAAAAATGCTGTCTTGGTACAACACATGAGCTCACCTATAGACGTTCTATTACTGCTTCTCACTGTTTCTAAGAAAGGTGTTCTTTGTGCTGATTTGTGATTAGCCTATGAATGCATTCGAAGTTACAATCTTTCAATTTTTTTTTAATGTATTTAATACAGGGTCTACAGGGTCTCACTACATAGATTGGACTCTGAGTGATCCTCCTGTTTTCAGCCTTCCAAGCACTGGGATTATAGACCCAAGCAACTACACCCAGTCTCATGCGCCATCTCACCACACCCCAAGGGCAGTGCCAGAATGGCACACCAAGGATCCAACCCTGGGTGCTACGCCTGCCTTAGCAGGTGCTTAGTCTGCTGAGCTATCTGGCCGGCCCTGAATCTTTCAAATTTTAAGTCATGATCCTTCAGTGAGTTATAATAATCCATGTGTGGATTGTGGGTTTCTTATAGTGATAAAGACTGGAACAGGAAATATCAGCAAGGTTTTTATCTACACTTTCACTTCTGTCAGTTGTTTTTATGCATGCAGAGGTATGGACACACAGAAACTCACACATACATACACACTAGGCTTTTCTATACAATCTATCTCCTTTTCTCACTGAGTTGCCATTGAAAAAGTTGTAAAACCATTAACTGAAACCAAATAAGTAGGCACAGTAATTGTGATGGTAAAAGGTGAAAAGTACAGATCTTATACTTTCAAATGGTTAAACAAAAAATAGCCATAAAACAAAAGTGAACAAATGAAAGCAACAATGAAAACTATTTGTTTCTTCAGTGTTTATACCACTGACCAGAGGCAACCCCGTACAAATCACTATTTGCTTTTCCAACTCCCCTGAAGAACTGACTAAATTATTGCTCTATGACTTTCCTCAAAAGGCTCCATATATTCAACCTTGCAGCTGTGGCATGAGCTAAAAAGATCTTTATCTTTCATTTTGAATTTTTTCTTTTTTTGGTGGAACCAGGGACTGAACTGAGGCCCTTGCGCTTTCCAAGAAAGTGCTTATTCTACTGAGCCATTGCCCCACCCGTTTTGAATCTCACACACAATAACTAGAGGATGTGCAGAAAAAGTCTTCTATGAGAAGAAAACTGCAATAAGACACCACTCTGAGAATGGCTGTCATCAGAATAATGAAAAAATAACAGATGCTGCCAGGGATGTGGGAAATGAAGAGCCCTTACACAGTGTTGTTTGTATGTTTTGTTTTTTGTTTTGTACGTTTAGGGCAGGGTCTACAGGGTGTTCAGGGTCTCACTACAAGATTGGACTTATAGTGATCCAGCTGTTTACAGCCTCCTAAGAGCTGGGATTACAGGCACACACCACCACGCCCAGCCTCAATCTCTGTCTCAGCGCACCCCAGACACAGGGCTAGCACAGCAGTCCAGGATTGAACCTGACCCCTGAGCCTGCTTGCAGGCACTTTAATCCACTGAGCTATTTGGCCAGCCCCTTATACATTGTTGATAAGAATGTGAATTAGTACAGTGGCTATGAAGAAACAGTACATGCATTCCCTTTAAAAACTAAAGCAGAACTACATTCACTGTCAGCCACCCCACTGCTGGGCATACTATGCCCAAAGAAACTTGAATCAACATGTCAGAAATGCACCTGTGCTCCTGTACTTACTGAGCACTCGTCACACAGCTAAGACAGAGTCAACCGAAGTGTCCATCCACAAACAAACGAATAAAGAAAATGTGGTAAATATATATTACAGAAAAGCCAGAAACTCTGTCATGAGCAACAGCATACATACACCTGGAGGATATAATGGTAAACATGGTCAGTCACAGAATGATAAATACTGTATTATCTAACCCTAAATAATATCTGAAAAAGCAGCTTTCAGAGAAGTTTGGTGTAGAACAGTGACCACCATAACTAGGGATGACAGGAGAGAGTGGGGGGGGGGGGGGGGGGGGGGGGGGGGGGGGGGGGGGGGAGTCAGCGGATACACTGTTTGATCAAGAGAGCAAATTCTGATGGTCCACAGCAGGACAATTCGTAACAGCTACATCTTGGAAACAGCCTCTATGTCCATCAACAGATCAATGGATAAAGAAAATGCGGTATTACACACAATGGAGTACTGCTCTGCCATAAAGAATGATAAATGAGTCATTTGTACAAAAATGTATATATGCTGGGACCACAAAGTTAAGTGAAACAAATCAGGCACATAAGTTTAAATATATGGTTTCTCTCATATGAGAAACCCACACTATAAATACAGTGAAAGATGGATTAGATGAAGAATGGAGTGAGATCTTTCCCAAGCGGGAAGGTGAGGCAAACACGCAGTAGGGTGGAGGAGAGGGGAGGGGCTGGCAGAGGGGCCACAGCAGCGCTGTGCGCAGGCGCAGCTCCACACCAGGAACGCAAACGCTGTGCTGCGGATGTGCGCTGACAAAACGAAAAAGATGACTAATTTTTATCTTTTTAAAAAATGCATCACATATTTCAAAATTTAAGAAATTTCAATGAAGAAATGAAAAAGCTTAAAGGAGAGGGTATACAAATTACCCTAAACTGATTACCACTTAACATACACATGAGTCAAAACAGCACACTGGACCTCGTGAACATGCACAAATATGTGGTGTCCATCAAGACATAATAAAAATACTTATCAATTTTTCAATTATGTTCAAGATTTGGTCTAAATGTTATTGTAAGTTAAAAAAATATTTATTTCTCTAGCCATCTAGAGTACTTGAAAAATGAATTGCACTGTCATATTTTTTAACTTTGATTCTCTTATACTAATCTCTTAGTCCTACTTAAGACTCCTATTTCACTCTATAAAAAGGATAAAAGCACATTTGAAAAAAATAAAACTATATAATCAACTATAATATGAGTAGATTAAACACTAAACAACTACATACCTTGCTTATAATCATGATTCCATTCTGAAACACATTTATAAGATCTGAAATATTTCCTCCTTGGAATATATCTATAAAATCTCAGCTGAAGCAAAATTATGATAAAAACAAGATAAAGGGCACATTGCATGTGTGTCCCTCGCACAACTCACCAACCGTCCTGGTTACACTCCCTCTGTCCTAACAACACTTTTTACTCTATAAAAAGGTCCAAGATCCCAGATGACTATTAAAGGGGCAGAGAAACTTTTAACAAGAAGCCAGTCAGAAGATAAAATCTGTGCTGTTTCTGGTTTTCACTAACTTACAAGTAGCTAAAGGACTACCATGGCTTAATTAAATCAGAAATTTAGCATGTATTCTTTGCATTTACCAAATCTAAGGCATTATCTACCATTTTATAAGGGAGTAAATCTGAATGGTAATTACTGCAAATATCTTATAAAATTTTTCTAAAGACCAACTTCTAGAAGAAGAAAAAAATTATATATATATATATATATATATATATATATATATATATATATATATATATCACTTCACACTAAGAGGTACCACTGATGTCTTATGAGTTTCACCAGGCATGATTGCATATGCCTATAATCCCAGCACTTGGGAAGCTGAGGCAGAAGGATCACTGGGAATTTGAGGCCAGCCTCAGGTACAAAGTGAGTTCAAGGCCAGCCTGAACTGCATAGTTCAGACCCTGTGTTTTCAAAAAGACAAAAAAAAGTCTATAATGAGTTTCAATTGGATTCTGAAAGGACTTGAGGTACATAAAATGTAAAATTGACTAGTAAAATACCAAGGATCAAAATGGTAGGCTATATTGTTTTATCAAGAACCCAGTGTATTTGATTTTTTTGAAAGCAAGGATGAACATTAAATCTTTCATTAAAGTATATCTATATTGGATGAATCCATATTTTGTTCTTAAACTTAACCTGAATTTAGAACAATATTTTATACATTAGTACAGTATTTTATTCATGAATCCATAAATATTATTTGAGAATTATGAAAAAGTTCTAGATTACATAAAGAAATTATAGTTAAAAACTTTAAAAATTTGTTATAAATCTAAAAGCATACCTTTGTCATCAAAATCTGGTAATAAATGATACCTATAAGCTAAAACTAAGATTAATACACTCATGCACACTCACCATACATCCTGGGGAAGGTTTAGAGTTATGCTGCCTTTTATTTCATCACGAAAGCACATGTACCCTAGAGTAGCCAGGGTTACATATAAAGCCGTGACAATGCCCATGCCAATATTCAGGGCTTGAGGAAAGCGTTTAGATTCTTTCATTTGGTTTTCCAGTGGAAGGACCTGAGAAAATTATTATTATTTTTTAAAAAACGCAAC
The DNA here is from genome assembly GCA_004027165.1 of Ctenomys sociabilis. Taxonomy (NCBI): domain Eukaryota; kingdom Metazoa; phylum Chordata; class Mammalia; order Rodentia; family Ctenomyidae; genus Ctenomys; species Ctenomys sociabilis. Next base: position 6,154 of record PVKA01023557.1, read on the forward strand.
ATGATAGAAGTATTTCAAAATAACACAGTATTTCATCTACACAGTTTGGTCTCCTTATAGCACATACATTCCTTAGAGCACATACACAAGCTCTTCCTTCCTGAGCAAAATGATCATTGTTAAACTGGCGATGTTTAACATTTGCCATGTTTTTCACAGTATACATTTTTAAATTCTTAAAAAGATTTAAACAACAGCTCTTGGCTGATTTGTTCTTTTTTAAGTAGACTTATTTTGCAATAAATTCAGATTTGCAGAAAGGCTACAAAAACAACACAGAGCAGCCACGTGCTCCTGACCTTGTTTCCCTCAGCATGGGCATTTATATGCCATGGTCCATCTGCTACAACTGTAAACCAACACCGATGCCCTAACTAAACTCATCTGGGTCTCATTTGTTCTTCCATCAATGTTTCTTTGTCTTTCTTTCTTCTTCCTTTTCCTCTTTCTATCCAGAACACCATACAGTATTCTATCACCTTGCTTAGTCTTTCTAAACTGACAGTTTCTTAATCTTCCATTGTCGTTCATTATTTTGACATTGTTAGTGTTGTTGAGCTATTTTGAATAATGTTCCTTTATTTGTATTTGTCTAACAGGATGCTAGTAGGCTAGGGAGGTAGCTCAGTGGCAAGAGTGCTTGCCTTGCAAGCACAATATCCAGAGTTCAATCACTAGTAACACACACAAAAAAATAAAAAATAAAAAAAAAACAGTTACACTTGTGCCTAGACTGGGGTTTCTGGTTTTACAGAAGGATACCACAAAAGGGAAGCACCGTCTCATCACACATTATCATTATGATTCATTTTGATAGTGTGGTTAAGGTATTTTGCCAGGTTTTTCTGTTGTAGTTACTTTCTTCCCCTTCATCATACTGTTTGCTGAAAGAACACCTCTAAATTAGAGCAAGGACTAAGGAATGAGTAACTGTTTTCTGAAGGGTGGATTCTCAAGAAAGTGGGATTCTTCAAGTATTTACTTGTTTAATCATTTACTTATGTTAGCACAGACTCAGATTTGTTTTATACTGTAAGTTATAACTCAGTACTCTGCTGTGCATTTTGTTACTCATAGAGTCAGCCATTTTTCTCAAGAACTTTGGCTATTCTGCTGGATATGATATACATAAAACTATTCTGAGTGCTAGGTGTGCTTGCTGCTACCAGAATGTCACTGCTTATCAGCTCTCTCAGGGGACAGTTGACAGCATCAACTGGGGTTGATGCAGCTAGCAAAGGAGGAAGGAAGGAAATTAGCCTTTCAGAGGCTCACTCCAGGCCATGCCACAGTGCAGGCCCAGGAGGGACTGGAGAAATGGGAAGCAGACAGCATATCTGCAGTATGGCTCACAATGGGGAGCAAGGACAGAGCATAAAGAGCGCCTCAACATGTCAAGGAACTGAAAGGACAAGGTAACTGAAAATGAGGTTGTGGTCCAGGGAGATGGCTCAGTGGAATAAGCATTTCCCTGGCAAGCACAAGGGCTTGAGTTCAATTTCCAGTTCTGCCAGACAAAAAAAAAAAAAAATGAAGTTGTTTTAGATGAGAAATTGTATGCCATACTTTGGAACTGTTGGATTCGAGATGTCAGAGAAGCAACTCTTCTTCTAGAAAAAGAAGGTATAATAATCAACTAGAAACTGGAATTAAATAGTCAAATACAAATTAAAGTCTGTAGTTAAGTCTACAGTAGTAATAAGAGCTGTAAGAACTTCTGAGAATTCTCTAAAGGATAATTCAGAGAACAAAACCCCAAGTAAAGTGGTATAAAACTGTCTTTCAGACCTACTTTGTCCAGAGTTCAGGTAAATAGATATTTACAACTGTTTTGCTTCCATACCAAACCACAAGGCTCTGACACATAGCTATCAAACAGAACACAGCTCAATATTCTATTTCTCCAAGCCTAAAAATTCTAGGCTATAAATAAACTGGAAGCATTCTGAATAGAAATATTTCCGGTCTTAAAATCTTTAAGACGTTTATATCTCTTGGTACTACTCAAACATGGCAAGCACAAACATAGATGTGAATTTTATACTTGATTTTTATATAATAATAACCTTGTTTCAGTTTCATTCAATCTAGTTTTTAGAACATGATGGTTGGCATGTGCTTGAATATGTGGGTTGGAGATAAAACTGTCCATGTGACAAACTGTTGAAGCTTGGGGATGCTTACACGGAATTCATTCTATGTATCATTCTCTGTATTCTACAGGTTTGAAATTTTCAGTACTAAAATGTTAAAAGGAAAAGTAATCTAATTTCCCTATTCTTTATTTATTTATTTATTTATATCTATCTGTCTGTCTGTCTGTCTGTCTATCTATCTATCTATCTATCTATCTATCATCTATCTATCTATACTGAGAATTGAACTCAGGAGCTTATACTTGCTAGGCAGGGGCTTCTACCACTGAACTATATCCTCAGCCCTAATTTCCTTATTTTAAATGGAAAGAAAAAGAATTAGAGGCCAAGTGACATGTTTGAAATTAAGCCTCCAGAGGAAGAACTAAACTATATTGCAAGTCTATCATACCAAACTAGAAAGCATATTCTTAATAATAAAAAAAGTTGGGACACAAAATTTTAAAAATCCATTTTATGTGTAGTTTGTATAAATATTTGCTTTAAGACTTTAAAATAGTAAAGTCTATTCTTACCACTCCTATGCCTTCAAAAGCAAATACTGCAGTACCAAAAAACAGTGGGTATTTTTTCCACCCAGCCACTACTGGAAGGTTGTGGGGATCTGGCATGTTCTGCAAAAAATAAGATTACACATCTTTATTTATTTTAAAGGATTTAAAATAAAATATTAAAATCACACTCTTTTGAGCTTCAACACAGCAAATACATGGTATAGGAATGAATATTTTTTCAGTAAACACTTTCAACATTTTATGCTAAGTATAACCATACTATTAGGATTTACTGTCAAAGCAGCTGGGTCCCTCCTGCTCACACATTTCATCAAATAAAATGCTCCTGGTTACCTGCTTCCACCTGCAAGAACCAGGCTGCACATACTGGGTATAGCTCCTGCTACAATGGGAAATACCTGAGCACACTCAAGTCTGAGCTGAGAGCTGTATAATCAGTTATCCACCACAGTTCTTGTGCTTACATGTTCGCTCTCCCACCCTGCCATCATTCTCCCTCTAATTCTCTAAAATCCCTGTGTGTCACCACTTTGGCTTCTCTGTTTTACAACTCTGCTGCTCTGTAGCACAAGCCTTTTCTGGTCACAGTGTTTACTCTCTGACTTGAGAGTAGTACTGCCTTTATTATGTATGACCTGGCTTTGGCTTTTATTACACCAGGCCCTCACTCACAGACTTAGCTGCAATTGTTACAATCTTGACAAACGCACAAAGAGCATATCTTTTTTAAGATTTCTGGACCCACAATAACTACTTTTTCCAAGTACCCCAAGTCTAGTCCCCAATTTCTCACCATAGTGTTTTTACTGCCTCAGATAACTAGAAGTAGAATTCAAAGCCAAGGAGAGAGAAATGAGCAAAGCAATTAAGTATGAAAGTACATGACTTATTTGGGGAACAGACACATCTGGAATATTGATATCAAGGTGATATATGATCAAAAACACAGGCAAGACTCAAAAGAAAAAGAGTATTCAAGAATCTGAAGAAAGTAAGAAACTACTTCTCCACATAGCAGCTCATGCAGGTACCTCAACTTAGGGACTCTTCTCTACTGCACTATGGCTCATATGTTCAACTAAGTGGTCCTGAACTCCAGAGAGCCACATGTGACCATCCTGTTTGTCTCCTCACATTCTTTTGCACTATGAGAGAGAATCTATGTTTGGGAATTCAGAGAGGGCAATCCAAAACTCAGAGCCACAGTAAGAGTCCATGATGAGATGTTAATGAAGACTTCACAATAATTACTTAGAAGCAATATATAGGATGGACTGGAGCAGGGGAAAATGGGGATTCTCAATCTTTTTTTTCAGGCTATTGGCTTCTCTGAAAGGTAAAATACACCTCAGGAAAAAAAAAAGAGAAATACAATGTATACCTAAATCCTACAAATAAAAGGGTGATATACATTCCCTGAAACCTAAGAGAGTTTTCTGAAGTAGCTCAGTTAAGAATCTCCAGATTATGGGCCAGTGAGATAGCTCAGTGGTCTAAAGCTCTTGCTTAGGCAAGCTTAGGCAACCAAAGGGACTGCAGTTCAATCCCCACCACATGTTGCCAGCCCCATCAACAGGGCAGACTGAGCCAGCCACAAAAATACAAAAAGAATTTCCAAAATATGGCCAGGTATAGAGGCGCACACCTGTATCTCAGCACTCGGGAGGCAGAGGCAGGAAGATCGCCATGAGTTTAAGGCCAACATGGGCTACATAGTGAGCTCAAGGCCATCCTCAAATGTACAGCTAGACCCCGTCTCAAAAAATCAAACAAAACAACAACAAAACAATCCAGTATACGGACAATGAAATCAATTCATATAAATGGCATATCCTTCAAATAAAGGATTGTAGATTTGTGCAGTAACAATGGATCAAAGCCATAGCAGCAAATAATAATTTCAAAATAAAAGAAAATTACAGAATTATATCCATCCCTGTGGCTGACAGAAAGTAAAGAAATAAACAATATGCATGAGTTTTCCTGTGAGGTACTATACCAAGAGCACAAATCTAAATCTTATAAGAACTCTGATAGGCACTACTACTTAGGAAGCAATGTCACACAGCCCAGACATATTTTGCAAGATTCGAAGCCAGACCTGGCTGTAAAGCCTGTGCTGGGCATCTCCATATTACAGGCTTTGCTAATTAAACCGCCCGAAAAGCTAAAGCTCACTGCTTATCTGTCATGTGCCATATACGCAGCAGGAGTCTGTATCATTACTTTCACCTCCAAAGTAAACAAACTTTTCTTTACACAGAAAATACATGAAATTTAGTTTAAAAACATACTTACCCTAACAACATATTGATAAATTATCAGAAGACTGACAGCCATGGAAACATTGGCAAAAAACGAAAGTACAAACAGATTCTTTAGCTCACGAATGAAGACCAAAAGCATCATAAATGGAAGAAAGCAAAGCATATATATCCTTAGGTCAACGCTTCCTCTCTCACATGGAGTTGATGAATTGGTACTATTCAAAGTAAACACTTTACTCTCCAGGAATCCTTCATGAACCTATGCAGAATTACCAGGGGAATAAGGGAGGGAGGGGGGGAAAATCCATCAGTGTATAATCAGATAAAAGATAATATCAAGAAAATTAAACTCTATTATCCTATGATAAATTCCTGTAACACATTTATGACAATGTATTGATATTTTTCAAGCTACTCTGGCTTCCTAAAAACATATTTCAAATATAAGGATAACCAAGATAAACAATATTCTCTGCAAAATGGTATACTTTACTGTACTGTGAAAAAAATACAATAGAAAATCATAATTTAAGAATTTATTTTGAAGCCTTGTGGCTGATGCTCATAAGTCCCTAAACTAACTCAAAGATCTTTTTCTCACATCATCAGAACTGGAAGGATACTTACTTAGGATTGTACTAGTATTCTACTCCACTCTACTCCAGCTCATTTCCTCAGTGCAGGAGATACCCACTACGTATCTCTCAGAAATGTATAGTTGAAAAAGTTAAATTTAAAAATCGTAGCCTACATACGAAATTATGTGAAATAACTTCCTAAAATATCTTCATTATTAATAATTATTAAGAACCCATTAAGTTGAGACCCACTCATGTGTTAGTAGATAATTTTACTACAGCAAAAACTTCTACAAAAAAAATGAACTTTACCTTAAAATTTATTCACTTTTATAACCCAGTTTTTCAAATTTCTAAATTATGTAGACTCCATATATTAAAATCTACTTGATTCAACTAATCATACAATCCAACTTATTAAAATAGAAATAAAATAATCAAAACTTTAGAAACAATCATAAAAACTCATAGTCCAGGCAAGCCATTCTATAATTTAAATACCAATGAAAACAAGTGCCCCCAAACATTACCCTCAATAAGTACACTGTATTACCGAGTCACTGGGCACATAGCATTCCTGACAGACCCACACTAATACCAGCTAGTGTTTTTTAGCACTTCCTATGGACAAGATTCTGAGCCACACGCTTTATATAATTAATCCAACTCCTCCAAAGGTCTCTTAAAAACAGGGTATAGCAATTTAATCCTAGGGAAACTAAGTCTTTGGGCAGGAATAGATACACAATATAGAGCCAGTGACCAGTGGCTCTAAGATGCAAGTTGTAGGCCTTAGATTTGTGAGAATGCATTATCATCACCAAAACATTGCAATCCAGAGAAGGATGTTCTGAGAAAGAGCCATCTGGGCTCCACTCTGATCTTTCTCTGAGCATAGTAAATATTAAGAGGACATAAAACAAAACCTTGATGTTGTTAGTAATCTAGATATTTCTTTTACTTCAATTCTTCACATATGAAGTATGATAATGGTACTTTCACTAGAAATACGTAGAAAATCTTAAATGGTATGACATTTACTAAATGTTTAAGATACATAGGCTATTTATTGACTGATCATGGACTAAAAATCTCTCAAGTTATACATGCATCATTTAAGAAATGCATAGCTCACCATTACCTAGTAACTGGCCATCAAAACATCATTCCTATAATTTGAAGTACAGGCAAAATTGATAATTTATATCACGTGTCTTTTAAGATAAGATTTCACTGCTGACTGAATTTTCCACATCACCAAATTATTAGATTAGGTGTAGTCCAACTTAAGCTCTGGCCAAAGAAAAGTAGTTTTATAAACAAATTTTAAAGGTGCTATTGAATTAAGTCATTGGGAATGTAAAATTAATTCTATCATAAATATCTAATAATATTTTAGCATTCTCTGGCAGAAAGATGACAGTAAAAATTCTCAGGACTAAAAATTACAGTAAATGTGCAATATCTATTTTGTTTTCTAAATTGTGTATTGTTTTTAATGTTTTATGTATTGTTTTTCTATTCTCTTTAAAAGGAAAAAATAAACATGGAAAAAATTATAGGGAAAGAAAAATGTAGATAATTACCTAGACAAGACTGAGGTAAACATTTGAGTCCTTTGGTGCCCTCTAGAAACAGAGATGGACTACCTATCTCATAGGACTTCTATGGTCTCACATGTTTACCAAACTGTAAAACACTGGAATCAGTATTATAAAATAAAATTACTAAATTCAGGTGTTTCCATTTAGAGCTCAAATTTACTAAAATTCACCACTAACTGACTTTTCAATGACTCAGTAATTTAATGGTTAAAAGTCCCAAGGGCAGATTATATTCCTCAGAAAACCTAAATACAGATTTAAAGTCATAATTTCCTATATTTGAATACAGTTTTCACTCTTTACAAAGGCTTTTTACTACCATTTTATCACCTAAGCCTCCTAAGTTTATAAGGAGCACAGGAAGAATTTGTTACTATCCCTATTTTATAAATGAGGAAACTGAGCCTTCAACAAGGACAAAGACATCTTGTCCAATGAGTGAGTCAAAATGAGAGCAGGGATTTGAATTTATATGCTCCAACTCTTGTCAGAAGAATTTTTCCCTCGACAGTAATATTTCTTCCATAAGGTCCAAACTCATATACACTACTCTACCTGAAATTACAAAATGGTGTAGCTGTAGTTAAAACAGAAGACAGCTACAAGAACCCTCAGCCTAGACTCCACAGAAGCATGAAGGCTCTGTCCCTCCTGTTGTTCACGATGACTTAACAAGAACAAAAACTGCCAGGTTGTAGACACAGATAAGGTTTACACATGTACAGCAACTAAACTTTAATTCCATGGGTTAATGAAATACTGCACAGCTGACTTCAAATATAAAAAGACAGTAAAAATCCTAGTTTCTTTCCTTTTTGTTTAAATGTATTTGGTTGTTGCAGCAACTCAGTACATAGCTAGGACTGGAAGTGATCCTACTGCTTTCAGCCTCCCCAGCACTGGGATTACAAGCACATGCCACATGCTTTAGACTCTGGCCAGCTCAGGGTGCCCTGAGGGCAGGGCTGGCACAGCAAGTGGTGCCTGTGCCAGGGATCAAACCATGGTCCCTGCACTTGCCTAAGCAGGTGCTTTTGCTAAGCTATCTTGCTGGCCCCAGTCCTATGGTTTTTAACTATAAAATTTGTCAGTTTAATTAAGTAAAATATGACTATTCTTAAATAAAATGTAAAAGAACATCAGTGGAGAAAGTAAAATTCACTAGCCTTATTCTGCTTCAAAAGCCATTTATCCGCTCTACCCAGGTGACATGGTTTGTCACTGTTTTCAACTATTTTTAAAGTCTGACTAAACACCATTTTCCATGTTGCTCTTGATATCTCCAAAGACTTCATATGCTATCCATAGCAGGAATACTCTACCTGCCAGAGTCACTTTTTCTCCCTCAACTTGTTTGGATATCTGCAAATAAATTAGCCTTTCTATTCAACTTTGTAATAAACTTATATTGTTTTATAGAAGCTTTTAAACATTTATTTTCTCCATTTTTGTATTCTATATCACAAACACACAACACACACACACACAATATCCTACACATGATAAATAATTAACATTCTGGGTGGCCACTGTGAAAGCGATCTAGGCTGTAGCCTAATTCCACATCATTTAGAGCACACCATCACATTTTGTGAAACTGCTTCATGAAGAACATGTTATTTACTTTACAGTGTAATGGTAAACATTAAATAAAATGTGTCATAGCTTACAAATATAAAATGATAAACCATTATCAGTATTTCTAGATTCTTTGGATATTGTTGGTAACTATCTTAGAAGACACTTGAAAAGAAGTGCACTACCACGATGCACAGTCTTAGGGAGGTGTTCTATCACATCAATGATTGGTAAGATCATGCATCTTAACAGTTCTTGACCACAGTGTTAGGAGTCCTAGGAATACACTATTTATAGTGTTAAACACATGAAAATACAAAAAACACCTTCTATAAGTAAGCCTAATGAGAGCACTGACACTACGATACTATAATTGTTAACTGCTGTACTTTTATATCAATCCCACATCTCCCATCTCCATGTGCTTCCACTAAAGTCTTTCATTTGCTGTCCTACAATTATAGTGTGCTGAAGGAACACCTGCAAGTAAAGGAGCAAAGGTGAATTTTGGATTTTTATTTCAGAAAATTTGTTTCATGAAAACAATAATTCACAGATATCTGGAGAAAGAAAGGAAAGAGGTAATTTAGAAGTCAGATACTTGCAAAGAATAAAAATAAAATGCAGACTTAAGAAAAAAGAACTTAGGGCTGGCGAAGCACTTGTTTAGGTAGGCACAGGGGCCAGCAGTGCCAGCGTTCGATCCCTGGCACTGCATGCTGTGCTGGCCCTGCCCCTAGGTGCACTGAACCAGCCATGGAGTCCGGGTATGGTGGCGCATGCCTGTAATCCCAGCCCTAGGGAGGCAGAAAACAGGAGGATCACTGTAAGTCCGAGCCGCATAGTGAGACACTGCACACACATGCACACACACACACACAAAAAAAAAAAACCTAAAAAAGAAATTATATAATTTATTGACATTTTCAGATGAAGATGACATCTTAACAGTACCCTGCTCATTAAAACTATCATCAATCACAACACTGATCTCTTGACATTATCCTTTTTATAAGATTTGAAAAGATACACAATAAAAGTAAGAGGCCGAGATACACCAATCATGGACAGGCTAAAAGAAAAACATTGACTAAAGAAGGCAGTGAGAAGGGTAAGTGAGTAAGAGTACAAACAAGGAAAGTGGGTAGACACCACTGGTGTGGAAAATCAAGCAGAAGGATTAAACTCAATGAAGCTTTATTGAACACTTTTTCAAAACACCAGGTACAATAGTAGATCTAAGAAATACAGAGATGAAAAACTGTAAAAATCCCTCCTGCTCTGGAGTTTATTTATCTTTCAACCCAATAATCACATTAGGTCCCTATAAACCAGGCACTCTGAGAAGCTAGTTTGCAGTAGTAAACACAACAGATACAATGGTTCTTTCCTCATGAGGCTTGCAATATACTGATGAAAATTAATTTATAAAGTAACTTAAATATACTGAGCAACACTATTTTTACAAGTGTTATAGAAGGTAGGAGAAAAAAATAAAACAAACAAAAAAAAAAAACCGGGGACAATTAAGTGCTCTTGAGAAAGATGTTCAGAACAGTTAGCAGCATAGCTATGTTTAGAACTCTACCAGATACAAACAAAAAGCTTTACAGATGCAGAGGCAAGACACACTGGACAAAATGCTGATTTGAACTCCAAGTTCTAAGTACTAACTGATGCCCTGTAAGAGAATCCCTTTATTTCTGTAAGAGAGTGTGATGAGCTCTTTCAACTTGGAATATCTAAGTTTGTGAACCAAAAGTAGCAATATGCAGGGACAGCTAAAATGGGTCAGCAAACTGCAGCCTGCAGATCAAATACAGCCTAACCTGGGGTTTACAAATAAAATTCTATTGGAATACAACCGTATTTGCTTATATACTTCTGCTTATGGCTGAGCTGACAGCTGCAACAGACCCATGTGGCCTGCAAAGCAGGAAATACTGATCTTACGGCCCTGCTCAGAAACTGCCCACTCTTGTTCTTAATAAAAAAATAAAACACATCTAATACTTAGAAAGTTGAATATAGCTATATATAAAGTTTTTAAAAACATACATGTATCATGATTTTATATCAAACATGTGTAAGACAATTCTATATATTGCTGTGTACAATGCTTTCTGTACTATGTAGATTTGAATAATTAACAAAAATTGACTAAAATAATGACTAAAAAAAAGCAGGGAGTAATAAAAGATCAGTAATACCAATCATAAAGAAATGTGCCTTGGCACTGTTTTAATGGAAATTTGCTCTGTCTTTTTGTTCAAATAAACTCTTGATTTCTAAACAAGGATCCAGACTACATCTTCAAAAGCAAACCTGCATAGTATGGAAAAAACCACTAAAACTACACATTGTTTACACAGTATCTTTTTAACAATGAAATATTTGTTGGATTTTAGTAATGATGCTTACTTTTTAAGCTTATTATTAGGCTACTGGTTAAACCCACATATAAGTATAAATATAAATTCATGTATAAATACATGTATATATATATACATACATGACACATCAATGTAAAGAACATGTTCTCAAATATCTGAATGTGCTTTTGAGATCTGAATTTGAAGAGACACAAAGTTAGTAAAATGTCATGTTCAGAGCTACAAAAGCAGGCATTATTGATATTATAGCAAAACAGTAATAGCAGAAATCAAACTTGTAAAAGTAAGTAAGGCAAACCTACATAGGAGGACCGGGTATAATGGCTTTCCCACAACACATATAATGTAGTACACAGGGCATTAGGAGGAAATGATTTTATTTGCTAATTGGACAAAAATACTCACTTGTTTCACATTTTCAGCTAAGAAGACAATATACACACTGCAGAATCCCAACTGTGTTACCACCAGAAAAAAGTCAACCACAGTCCTAAAGGAAAATATCCACAAGTAAGTATCAATTAAACCTGGTGAAATATCAATATATTTTTCTCTATTAACATTTGACAATTTTTCACTATGGCAAACAGATAACATTTAGAAGTCATATTTCCTATAAATGGTGCACTGATAATCAGTATGTCACTAGAACTGCTAAGGGCAGAGCTATGCTGTATTAATTAAAAGACCAAGACTTTTGCACCATTACTTTGTGCTAAAATTAAAGAGTTTAAGGATAGCTGCTTATAAGAAGACTTTATGAACAATATTTCATTTAGATTAAGCCCGTATCAGGGCTGGGGAGATAACACAGTAGAATAAGCGCCTGCCTGGTAAGGTAAATTTAATCCCCCATACCGCAAAAAAAAAAAAAAGATGAAACCCATCTCAACTACTTCTCAAGATATATTTCTGATGACCTCAGTGTATTTCCAACTCATTCCCACTTCATGTTGTTTTCACATATGTTCCCTACTAATAAGAAGACACAATGAAAGAAGACTGGGGCAATGGTCCTAATTCAGGCTAGAGATTGCTCCAGTAGCTTTTCTCCCTTCTCCCTTTTCTCCCTTCAGTAAAATGCTCAAGAAAATTTCAGCTATATAAAATGGTAGGAAGAGCTGGCCAAATAGCTCAGCAGATTAAAGTGCTTGCAAGCAGGTGTAGGGGTTTTGACTGGGCGTGGTGGTGCACACCGATAATCCCAGCACTTGGGAGGCAGCTTACTAGGAGTCTGATCTAGTAGTGAGACCCTGAACATCCTGTAGACCCTTTCCTAAAATAAGAAATAAATAGTGGGAAATAAAAGAGTATCACCAGACAGCAGTTTTCAAGTTACACAACTGCTTATGTGATTAATATGCATCCCCTGCTTCTTTGTGTAGGTTTGGAAACAATGAGTGACCAGTATGCACTGACTAATTCACTATAGACTCCTGTTTGATCAGTAATATCGTTCATGTCTAGATGTCTCCCAAAGCCTCATGCAGTTGTAGCTGGGGCTTTTCAGAGATGGCTAAATCTAGAGTGTACAACTGACTCTGGTACAATTCTGGGATTAGGGTGCTGGGATTAAGGGTGTGAATGCTACACCCACCCTAGGGCGGGTAGCCTGAGTCCAATATAAGGGACAGAAAGAGACTTGTTTTCTCTTTCCCTCCATCTCCTTGCTTATTGTTTTCTGCCACCATGAACTGCTGACCTCTGCCATATGCCACCCTGCCTTGGAGCCAGCTGATTATGAACCGAAACCTCTATAAACAGTGAGTTTAAAAATCTTTCCTCCCTTAACTCTTGTGGGTGTCAGGTATTTTATCTTAGCAATGAGAAAAGTAACTAACAGTGTCAACAATGTAGTCTTCAAAATCTACAGACTCTCCTCTGAAATGGGACGGCCTCTGAGATTTTCATTCTTGCTATCATTACTATCCTCCATGGTCATTCTTTTTTTTTTTTGTAACAAAGATCAAGCTCAGTATCTTGCGCTTGCCAGGCAGCCATATATGCTGGTGAGCTATGTCCCAGGTCCTCCATGATTATTTAGGAATCTTGTTTGTACATTGTCTTGCTGCCCCACAGTGAATTCAATTTTCTTTTATCTAATGAGTTACATGTCGGCATTGTAAGTATTCCCTTGTCTTTTCATCCATCTTTTAGTGCCCACTACCAATCATTCCAGCCACTTCTATCTGAAAGCCATCCTGCACAGAAAAAGCAGACAAAGCTGCTTGTAAGCTGGGCAAGAGAAAAATAAGTTTGTGCAACTGGCTCTGGAGGTAGATGTGTGTTAATCTCCATTTCCTTCCTTCCACTCTGTTTATCAGGAACTCTGAGGCCTTCATAAACAAATCAAACTTCCTGACAATTTCCAGAAAGGCCACTTTTAACTATAAACTACTCTGCTTACAATGTTCCTTTTCTTCTAATTCCCACCACACACATCATTTGTACCACAGCTATCACTTTGTTGCTTGCTTATACTTCCTTATTTTTCTATTCCTGTGTTCACCTAGCTAAGCTTCAAACACACCCACCAACAAGAAAGTTACATCTCAGAAACACGGCAAAAAAATAAACCTGAACTAAAAGACATTGAGACTTAAGCCTTCAGTGAGCTGGCAGCTACACACCACAACTTTATTTAAAATAAAGTAATGATATATGAATGGCAATGGAATACCCATCTCTGACAAAAGTAAACAAAAAAGGGGGATATAAATGAAAGACCATTTTGTAATGTATATATATAAAACAGTTAGCATAGATACACAGCTACTTTGTCTTAATTCAATGAGAAGAAAGATTTGTAGTAATAGTGTTTGGACAAGATATCATGTCTGTATCTTGTACCAAGAATAACTACTACAAAGACAACAATATGCAATGTATTAATTATTGTAACTATCCTACTAACCTGTTTTGAAACTGTCTCATTGCTACTTCTCAAAAAATTTAAAAAATTACATGCATATTTTAAAAATTAAAAAATTGTACTGTATTAGAAATTTCTGTTAAATAGCTTTTAATGTTAAAATAAAATAAAATATAGTAATGAAACTGCAATGTTTTTCTTATTTCCCTATTTAAAGTTATTGAACATGACCTTGTTATTGGTTATCCAGCTGTTTTATAAATGTAACTTTATTCAATTTACTATAATACTTCTCTATAGTATTATTCATTTCATAATGAGAAATGCAAACCAAACTGATGAATAATTTGACCTCCATGGTGAAAGTGAAAATCTGGAGAGCTTGAACCTAATTCCAACTCCAAGGGTTACTGGATTCTCTCAACTTTATCACACCATTATTTATGTGTCTTATCAGATTAAATACTTAAAAATTAATACAATTTTCCCAACTAAATATTAGAAACAGAAGGTACTTAACCGTCCCCACGCCGCTTGCTTCTGAAGACAACTCCAAGGACTTCCTTCCATAGCAAGACTCACAGTGTCACTATAACCTAGTGTCAGCTTCCTAAACCTGTCATTTAATGATGCAGACACAGCAAAAGGAAAGGTGTTAAATTGGTCCACAAAACTATTTCTTGAAAACAATACCAAATAATTGCCTAAATACTAGCAGATTTATTTTCAAAATTTGGAGATCTATATACTCCTAAACATGCCTCATGAAATTTTAAAACTTTCTCTGTCCTTTTCACCAGGCTATTAATTTTGATTTATGTTAAATTTATCATCTATAGAATTCAAAGCATCTAACATTTTTACTCTGCTGATCAGATACCTAAAATCACCTATACTGTTCACATCTAAATTATTGTATTTTTAGAATCATTTAACATTACATCTGTATAGGGTTCTACAACATACTTTGAAATGAACTATCTCATTTAATTTTCAATATAGCTCTATGAGACAGGTATTATTTTATTCTCCCATTTAATTCCTCCCTCCTCTACTTTCTTAGTGAGTATTGTTATTTATATATCATAAATAATTTATTCAGCTTTAAGAATATTTATTATCAAGAATCAAATCTGGTGTACTAAAATAGGAAATAATTATTAAATTTCTTCATTAAAATGTTGGTTTATTGTCTAGTAAAAGCACTTACTAGTATAAACATAAAGTAAAACTAGTAGTTATTTATTGAACATCTACAAACTCACACATCAGTAACAAACATTGAAAACACTACACCCAAAACTAAATTACTACTAATAGAAGATCTTGAGCTATTACTGGGAGTTGGATTGCTGCTTTCATGTCCTCTGCATCTTCCCTGTTTTTTTCTATCTATTCTAAATTAAACTATTAGTTGGGCATGGCAGTACACACCTCTAATCCCAGGACCTGGGAGGCTGAAGCAAGAGTTCTGTCACAGGTTCAAGGCCAACATGAAATGCATAGTAAGCTCAAGGCCAGCCTAAACTACATAGTGACACCTTGTCTCAAAAAACAGAAGGAAAAAAAAAAAAAAACCATGCTACTTCACTACAAGGACACCTTTGATATTCAGCCAGTGACCTAGTGGCCACAGGTTCCTCATTCATGGATTTAACCAACCACAAATAGAAAATACATCAAAAAATGGGTCTATGCTAAGTATGCAGACTTTTTTGTGTTTCATTATTTCTTAAACAATAAAATATAGGAACTACTTACATAGCATTTACATTGTATTAGATATTAAAATAACTACCAATGATTCAAAGTACAGTATAAGTTTAATACTATGATTCTCCAAGTAAATTTATAAAGTTTAAAATAAAGACTTAATCCACATTTACCTCTGACAGAGAAAGTGACTGCAACGTACCAATATGTGCATACAGTGAACAGAAATAATTCCTATAAACACAAGGCTGATTGGCCCAAGCTGTGAAGAATAATATTTATATATTAAATATTCAAGTTTTTACAAAATTAGCAATTATATGAACAATGAGTTCATAGATTATTAAAATAAAATTTGTTGGACAAAATGATTAAATGGTTATCTGCATAAGGGAAAATTAATACATTTGATACAGAAACTATTTCAGGTAGTGTTCAAGACAAGCATGTATGGCTCTAGCTTATTGACTTAGCTGCTTAAACCCATGGCTAAATATTACAAATAGGTAATTAAGTAGAAATGAAAACAGTAATTCTCATGTTTTGTCATACTAGGAGATATTTATAAGGTTTCACATAATTTTATCAATACCACAGGTAACTAACTGATGATCTACATGTCACTTCACCAGGGCATATTTCAAGAGCTAGATGCTGTCTTATAGGAATTCTTGCTGATACCATATCTTAACTGGAGTTACAAGGGTAAGTCTT
Source organism: Ctenomys sociabilis (assembly GCA_004027165.1). Classification (NCBI taxonomy): domain Eukaryota; kingdom Metazoa; phylum Chordata; class Mammalia; order Rodentia; family Ctenomyidae; genus Ctenomys; species Ctenomys sociabilis. The sequence continues at coordinate 22,544 of PVKA01023557.1, forward strand.
ACCACTACGCCTGCATTTTTTATTGCCAATGGAAGTCCTAATAAGCCGGTTCCAATATTTCCCTTAAGAAGATGCATAAGAGTTTGTACAAATCTGAAAAGCAAAATTTGCAAGATTTAAACATTTTATTTAGACTATGACTTTACTATTAGAAGGGAATCATTGTAGGCAACAAAATAAATTACATTTCCACTCTATCATTAGACTTGGTTTAAGTAGTATTTTTGCTAACTAGAAGGGGCATAAGCATTGTGGAGATTTAAGTCACAGGGCTGGGGAGATGGTTCAGTAGAATAAGTGCTTCCCTGACAAGCGCAAGGGCCTGAATTCAATCCCCGGTTTCGAAAAAAAAAAAAAAATTTAAGTCAAAATCCTTCTCTACACAGCAAAGTAATTTAGTAAAAAAAAAAAGAAAGAAATATTACCTAACAAGTTCCCTAAGGATTTAACCTAAGCAGTGTCGGGGGATGCAACTGAAAGAGGTCTCTTTATCCAGACAAACTAAATTAAAACTAGGAAAAGAAAAACAAAATCCAAAGGGGAAAAAAGTTTGCCAAGGTTTTTCTTCAGCGTATGATTTTTGTTGAGCAGACATATTACTTTGCTTAATTACTAAACTACTACTAGAATAAGAACTTGTAAATGAAGGCAAAATTCAAAAAAACATATTCTAGGGCTCTGCTACAACTGTTTTCTGCTTGTTCTGCATAACCTGCGTTCAGCTCCTAGACACTGCAGAGCCCAGCTCTCATCACATTCCTAGTCCTCTTGCCAGATCTTATTTCTTTCAGGATGCACAACAATCAACATGTATTATCACTGTGGCAGTTGCTACATGGTGCTTTGTAATGTAAATGTATTCTTCCTTTCAAATAAACTATAAACTCTTTGAAGGTAGAGAGTATTTCTCAGTCATGATATTTCCTGAAGTATTTCATAAAATACCTTGCCAGTAGAATATTACAGGATACACACTGAAAAGGAAAACAAGTGAAACCCTCAGCACTCACGAAATGCCCTCCTGGTGATCCAGCTGGTAATGCTTCTGCACTGGCAGGAGCTCGGCTTCATGCTCTTCATCGGATGTCCCATCAAAGTTCTGCTCATTTATCAAGGGCCTCATTACGTCCATATCTTTAAAAAACAGAAACAAAGTAATTCAGTGTTGCTTTTAAAATCAGGACAAAGCTGTACCAATGAATTTGCCTTATAGGGAAGACCAGTTTATTTATCTTTGCTGTTCCCACTCCATGTAACTCAGTTGTCTACCTTACCTTCTCTTGTCATGGTATAGCAGGCACAGGCTAAATACAAGAAAATAGCCCCTTAGGTTAAAAGCTAATCCAAATAGCTAGCTAAGTTTAGAAATGTTAAAAAAAAAAAAAAAAAAAAGCAAAGGATAAAAGGAAAGCACTTATTCCATTGAACCATCTCCCCCAACCCAAAAGTTAAAATAAGAGGAGCAATAATGACTTTCCTCACAGTAAGAAAGCACACTAGGTTAGCTGACTAGAAATGCAGAGCAGTTTTCTGTGACTCTTTCCTGTAAGCCAGCTAAATAACTACTTTCCTTTTAACCCAGTCCATAAAGCCACCAATTGAAAACAAGTCCCCATGTTCTGTTTACCTATAAAAGTTCAAAATGAAAGCACACTGACATTTTCCACTCCTGCAATACTCCACAAAGGTCATCCACTAGGAGCTTTTTCCCCTTACTTCCAATAAACACTCCCCTAATTCCTTCCTTATGTCTATGATTTTTCAATTTTGTGAGACAATGAATATGGGTTTATATGAAACTAACTCCTTTACTGATATATTTAAAAAGAAACAACCAGACTCATTTACTGGTTATCCTATTTGGGTTATGCAACACAAAGCAAAAATGTTAGGGACTCAATGCAAAACTCTTTCAGTTAGGTCCACATAAAATTTATACTAAATGATCAAAGAATTGTGGCATGAGACATATCAAGATATAGTCAAATATATTTTCACCTCATTAGCTTCCCATCCTACTGTTAAGATAAATAATACTTATATTTTTAATATTTCAGAGAAATTATGAAACTATTCCAATTTTAGTATCAAAACCTACCGTTCTACCTAACAACTTCTTAGCATGAGTCTGTTCCTTTCAATAAGAAGACGGCCAGGCACAGTGGCACGTGCCTGTAATCCCAACATTTGAGAAGCTGAGGTAGGAAGATCAGTGTGAGTTCAAGACCAGCCTGGACTACAAAGTGAGCTCAAGGCCAGGCTGAACTGCATAGCTAGACCAAAAAAAAAAAAAAGAAAGACAACACTGGTAACCATTGTTGATCTTACTCTTGTAATGCACATTACTAGGTTCTGATGTACAGAGATTTTTAAAGAAATGAAAGATTGTTTCATCCAAATGCATATAATAATCTACATAAAAGTAAACTGTGTTGGGCTGGGGAGATAGCTCAACTGTCTAAGTAACTGTCTGGCAGCTCAAGGACCCAGGTTTGATCCCAGTACTGCCTGCCATGCAGGCCTCAGAACACCAGCAAGCCACCTAACCAGGCATGGTGGTGCATGCCTATAATCCCAGTGATGGGAGGCTGAGCCTGAAGGATCACTATGAGTCCAAGCTGCAAAGCGAGACCCTGTACCAAATGACATTAAGTAAAACAAGATTTAAAACAAAAAAGTATACTATAATAACTAAATAGTTGCAAATGCCTAATTGACATTACATTTTTAACTACTTTTTTGGGGGAACAATTTCAAATTTACATAAACATGTGCCTGCTGGCTTGTACCATCAGTGATGCACAACTGTCCTACTAGGTAGCTTAATCCACTAATTCTTAGCTATATAACATCATATGATGGACTTTAAACTAGAGCTGCCCAGCAGTAAGATACAGAATACACTCCCATTATAAACATGGCAAGTTAAATGTGCAATAGTACAAAAAATGCTATTTCTTTATAAACTTACTAATCTTCAACATTTTGCCACATCTTTTTCTTTCACACACGTGGCATTTTTACTGGACAGTAAGTTACACGTACCATGCTGTGCTTCTTTCTAAAGGATCCCTAATTTTCCCTGGTATGTCCTTCTCTCCCTTCAATGCCAGGGATCTGAAGGGCATCTCCCTGCTCGGTTTCTCTCCCTAAAGAAGCAACATTTGCCCAAGGCTGCCCCCTCAATCCTGCTCACACTGATACTTTCCTGTGCTCAGACACGAGAATTGCAATTTTCCAGACCTGACCTATGTTACTCTTAAGATTTCAGGCCTTTCTCTGCAGATTTCACTGTGCTTCCTCCAAATCTCAATTTCCCCTCTCATTCCCATATATTTCCTTTTTTCTTTTATTTTATTGAGAAATAAATAACAAAGAAACAGTATCAAAACTGATTAATAGGACAGTTTCAATAAGTAACACATTGTACATTGTTATTTTCTTAGTGGTTGTCCATAGTACAAGAAGCAGACAAGATATCCTGTCCAAACACTATTACTACAAATCTTTCTTGTCATAGAATAAGTGAAAGTAGCTGTATATCTATCCTGACTATTCTGTATATACAAATACAAAATTGTCCTTCCTTTGTATGCCCTTTTTTGTTTAGTCCTGTCAGAGATGGGTATTCCATTGGCATCTAAATACACGGAATTCAGCAAAACAATCCAACAAAGTCCAGCAGTTCACAATAGTAGTGGGTTGTCCACAGAAGTTGTTGACTTGAGCCCTTCGCAGCTCAGTATATTAATATACCTTTACTTTATATACCTAATTTTTATACTTTTCTGCTGAATGGTTAAGACCAAGATAAAATGAGACCTATATAACAAGAAATGTAACTTTTGTATCTGACAGGATCAGTCACATACCCTCAGGATTTATCCTGTAACCCTGTACCGCACTTTGTAGATCCTTTAGCAGTATCAGCCAAGTGATGAGTCATGGCCATTGCTTGATGAGCTTGCTCTCTGTGAAACCCTGAAAGAAAGTTTTCTCTCCATGTGACTCTCCTTAGACACACTATAGATGATCAATCATATTCCTCTGTGGCTCCATAATCTCCCTGATCAGAAAATTTGGAGCACAACTGAGTTATATGATGTTACAGTACAGGTTCTCCTATGTCCTGAGTCTTCACTGACCTTGAAAGGCTAGGGCCAAAATATTGGCTGACCTTGCACCCCCTTCCTTTTCTCTAATTTTTGATCTGCAAATGTAAGTTGTTAACCCTGCACAAGAGCTTATTATTACCCTGCAATATATGCAGTTCAGTTTACCCTATCTAAGTATCAATCATCTTAGGCATAACATGGAATAGGTATTTTCCATCAAGTATTAATATGTTAAAGTCCCTACAGAATATGAAGAAAAAAATAATTTAAAAAACAGGAATAAACACATATTTTTACACAGAAATTTAGAAATCTAACCATATACAGCATTGTGGCAGGACAGTCCTCTGACATTTTTTTTCTCGTGTCCTTTTTTCATTTATTGCCCTTAATTTAAAACAAAAACAAAAAAACTTTTACTTGAGAGACAGTATGGTAATAATTGGTATGCCATGACAAGAAAAATGTATGTAAGGCCAGAATGACAGACATTCCAAGTGTGACACATTGCTATCTTCGGTGCAGTTGCTTGGTTCACAGGTATCAGCATGTATAGTTAGTCAGGGTGAGAATCCTACAATTAACTGTTAGTTTCAAAAACCTGCTGAGGTTTCTCAGGATCACTGCCTTACCCATCTTGTATGTAAAAATGTATGGCTTTGCCCATCTTGTTTCGCAATATTTCTCCTTGCCCTCTCCTCATTACCCAATCCTCAAGTTCTCACTTTCCTTTTGATTGTGTTATACCTTTCAATTTGTATTTCTTCTTTTGAGTTCTAATACTAGGGAGACTATATGATATTTACACATGTGGGTCTGGTTTATTTTGCTTATGTCTTCAAGTGACATCCTCTTAAATATGAAGACTTCAAGTTTATCATTCTTTATAGCTGAGTAATACTCCATTGTATAAAAATACCGCATCTTTTTCAACCATTCCTCATGTGACAGGCATCGTGGTTGTTTCCAAAATTTGGCTATCACAAATTGTGCTGCTATAAACATAGATACACATATTATCACTATGATATGATGTTTTGAGTTCCTCCAGGAAAATTCCCAGTAGGGGGATAGCTGACTTGAATGAGATTTCCAGTTCTAGTTTCTTAAGGAGTCTCCACACTGATTTCCATAATGGTTGCACCAATCTACATTCCCACCAGCAGTGGAGGAGTTCCCTTTTCACCACAGCCTCTCCAACATTTGTTGGTGATTCATTTCTTTATGACAGCCATTCTTTCTGAGGTAAGATGGTATCTCAGTGTTGTTTTAATTTGAATTTCATGGATGGCTAGTGATGTGGAGCATTTTTTCATGTATTTATTCACTTGTTTAATTTTGTCCTCTGAGAAAGGTGCATTCATCTCAGATGCCCATTTCTGGACTGGGTCTTCAAATTTAGGGTCCCTAATGTTTTTTAGTTTTTTATAAATTCTAGAGAGCAGACCTTTGAGTGCTTATTAGTTAAGATTTTTTTGAAATTTGTGGGTTGTCTTTTCACTTTGCTGGTAATTTCTTTTGATGTGCAAAAACTTCTCAATAAGAGGTGCTCCCAGGTGTTAATTCTTTCAAGTATTACCTGTGCAATTTGATTTTTGTTCATGAACTTTTTGCCTACCCCTATGTCTTCAAGAGTTCCTCCTACTTTCTCTTCCAGGAGATTGAGTGTTTCTGTTTTAATGTTTAGATCTTTAATCCATTTTGACTTTAGTTTAGTGCATGGTGATAGACATGGGTCAAGTTTTAGTTTCCGGCATGTAGAGAGCCAGCTGTCCAGCACCATTTGTTAAACAGGCTATCTTTCTACCAGTAAGCATGTTTGGCCCCTTTGTCGAAGATCAGGTGGCTGAGTGTGTTCCTAGAGGATTCTGCATCTTCTAATCTATTCCATTGATCCTCAGGTCTACTTCATTGCCAATATGATGCTGATTTTATCAGAGTAGCTTTGTACTATAATTTCAACTCAGAAACTGTAATGCCTTGTCTTTGTTGACCAGGACTGCCTCTGCTATTCTAGGTCTTTTCTGGTTCCAAATAAATTTTAGGAACTATTTCCCTAGGTCTGGGAGGTATGTTAGTGGCAGTTAGATAGGGATTGCATTAAATCTGTACAACAGTTTTGGGAGTATGGCCATTTTCACAATGTTGTTTCTTTCTATCCAGAAGCAAGAAATTGGGGCAGGGAGATGGCTCAGTGGAATAAGCATTTCCCTGGCAAATGCAAGGGCCTGAGTTCAATCCCCACGTCCACCAAAAAAAAAAAGAGCAGAAGCAGGAAATCTTTCCATTTTCTGAAATCCTCTATGATCTCTTTTCTCAAGTACTGTAATTTTCTGTGAAAAGATCTCTGACTTCTTTAGTTAGATGAATTCCAAGGTATTTCATTTTCCTCCATGCTATTGTAAAAGGTATTGTTTCTCTGATTTCCCTCTCAGTGTGTTTGTTTCTGTGTAGAATAATGCTACTGAGTTTTGGGTTCCAACTTTGTATCCTGCTATGTTACTGAATTTGTGTATCAATTCTAGTAGCTCCTTGGAGTTTTTTTGATCTTCCAAGTGAAGTATCATGTCATCTGCAAATTCTCCCTCTTGTCTAACAGCTCTAGCTAATGATTCCAGAACTATACTGAAATGAAGAAAAAAGTTCAAAGAATTAAAAAAATCTAAAAGCTGGAAAGATTTAATAAAAGACTAAATAAAATAGGTAACTCTCTAGCTAACCACATCAAAAAAAGGAAAGAAAAAATTCAAATACAAGCAATAAGAAACGAAAAGGGTAAAATCACCACAGACCCAGTGGAAATTCATAAGATTATCAATAGGTTCTTTGAGAATCTTTATGCTCACAGAATAGAAGACACAGACAAAATGGACAGATTCCTAGAAAGGTACAAATTACCATAACTGAATCAAGAAGATATAACAACTCTCAATAACCAAATAACAACCATTGAAATATGAAATGTAATAAAAAGCCTGCCGACAAAGAAAAGTCCAGGTCCTGAAGGATTCACAGCTGAATTCTACAAGAAATTTACAGAAGATATAATCCCTACACTCCTCAAACTCTTCAATGAAATTTAAAATAAACAGTTCTCCCAAAATCATTCCTGGATGCAAGTATTATACTGATACCAAAACCAGAGAAAGACACAACTAAAAAAGAGAACTATAGGCCACTCTCCCTCATAAAGATAGATGCAGAAATACTCAATAAAATCCTAGCAAATAGAATACAGCAAATCATCAAGAAGATCATACACCATGACCAGATAGGATTCATCCCAGGGATGCAAGGATGGTTCAATATTCAAAAATCTATAAATGTAATACATTATATCAACAGGGCAAAATCTAAAAACCACATGAACATCTCAATTGCTACAGAAAAAGCTTTTGACAAAGTCCAACACTCATTCATGTTCAAAGTCCTGCAGAAAACTGGAATAGAAAGCCTCTACTTCAATTTGATAAAAGCCATCTATGACAACCCAACAGCAGGAAAAACTGAAATCTTTAACTCTTAGATCTGGTACAAGGCAAGGATATCCTCTATCACCCCTCCTATCCCATACACTTTCTGCATGTTTTATAACACCAACAGGAGCTCTGTGGCAATTTGTTGTCTCTTTCTCTACTTACATATAAGTTTAAGTTTCTGGTATGTTATCTCCTTGTAATGCTAAAAAAATAAGATGGTATTATAGGTTTTCGGCAGAGTATGTTTTTGGAGATTGGGATTTAAGCAGGCAACATTGGTGTAATCCCAAATGGAATTCAGCATATCAGTTTTAATAAAAGTAAAGTAATGCTTTACAACATTGGAAAAATGTTTTAAATAGCCTGTCCTTAAATCATTTCTTCCTCCAGTAATGCAATTCATGTAGATTAAAATATCAAAACTTCCAAAATCCTGTAATTCAAATTATGGAGGACTTTCTATAGTTCAAATTCCTCAACCTTAGTGGAGAGATAGCTCAGTGGTCTAAGCACCTGCCTGGCAAGTGCCGGGACCAAAGTTCAATCCCCGGCACCATATGCCATATATGCCACGCTGGCCCGACCCTGGGCACACCAAACAAGCCATTAAAACTGGGCATGGTGGTGCATACCTATAATCCCAGTGCTGGGGAGGCTGAAAACAGGGGAATCACTATAAGTCCAACCTGAGTAGTGGGACCCTGTACCAAATACATAAAATTTAAATAAATAAATTCCTCAACTTTTGCTTTTGTGTGTGTGGTTTTTCGTTTTATCCTCAGAATATTCTACATACACTATTTAATAATGTTTGTTTCTTGTTCTTTGGTATCAAAGATGACATAACCTAAACCTGCACACATGAAAATTGTTTTCCTGTAATATGTCATGAGGACATCTACCATCTCATAGTTATTTCATCAGCTTATTAAACTACAACCATCTTCTGTTTGAACACATACTATATCCCTTTCTCTTGTGCTATGTACAAAGTAAACTGAAAGAGTATTATTGAAAATTATCACATCATCTTGCTCTAGTTTGCATAAGAAAGCATTACCAAATGGAAATAACAAATTCATTATCTCAAAGTTCTAAAGACTTAAATCTGAAAGCATGGAGTTGCAAGGGCTGGTTCCCTCTGAGGGCTGGGAGAAATGCTCTGCTTCTCACCTTTCCCCTTACCTCAGGGTAGGCCATTTTTATGTTCACTCAGATTCCCACATAAGAGACACCTGGGCAATCAATTATTATTAAAAAGTTTACATTGTCTAGCAATTATCTCATTTAATATTGTTTAACAGTAGAATCCCCTGTGGCTGTAGTTTTTCTTCATCCTTAAATTTATTTTCTTTCTCAATGTTATAGTGTCCAGAAAACATTAAGCATAATTGCTGTGAAAAATATTTTTTCATAAATATATATTTACTTGCTTTAAATCCATTTTAACCCCTGCATTAAAAATCTTAATAGAATAATTTTTCAGAAAACATTAAACATAATTGCATTAAGCATAAATTACTCTACCTGAATTTAAACTTTCAAGTGAATGAATATTCTCTCTTCTCTTCCTGATTACTCCTTTGTATTCCACTCCATTCTTTACCTCATGTCTTACAGTTTCACAAGACTCAGGTGATCATTCTTTGACCTCCAGCCTTGACTCTGCTATATTTTACCTCATTCATCCCTTTATCTTTTCCTCTAGCCATCTCACACACCTCCACACAAAAGGGTATAATCACTCTATTAAGGGAAAAATCACTATATACAGCTACATGGTATATGTTTGACTTCATTAAATAACTTTAGAGTTTCCTCCTACAGTTGGAGGTAGATGGTTAATGGTTACCATGGTTTGTCAGTAACTGTACTTGAAACTATCAATATTACTAACTGTACTAATTTAGCCAGGATGTCAGACATGTGTATTTTTCTCCCCTTATGATGTTGTGATTGCATGGAGTCATAATCACCACCACAACTCAGTACAAAGAATTAGGTGCTGAGCTAAATAGTGCTGATATTTTATTTAGTTGATCTATCTCTTTGTGACAATGGGTATTAAGTTCTTCCATTTCAATTATGTTCTTGCTTATGTGAATTTGTAATTCATTAATAACTGTCATATACAGTTAAGTACTCCTGTGTTTGGTGCATACATGCTTATGATTATTATCTCTTCCTCTTGAATTTTTTGCCGAATAAGTATATAGTGACAGTATTCCTTTCAGTCATTCTTCAAGTTCACATTTTTTTTTACAAACAAAATAGCTATGTCTACTTTTTTCTGGTTTCCTATTACATAGAAGATTCTTTTTTCACGCTTACATTTTTCAGTCTGTGAATTTCTTTTTGAGTCAATTTTTTTTTCTTTTTTTTTTTATAAAGCATATTGTTGGGTCTTCTTTCTTGTTCCATTCTGCCAGTCTATTTCTTTTGATTGGTGAATTGAGATCACTTACATTAATGGCATAACTAATATGTATCGGCTATCTTTGTCTTGTTATTTTCTTGCTATTGGCTCCTTGTTTTTACCCTCTAGAACTTTCTTTCTGTTGTTGCTCTTGGAATAGAGGTCATTTTTATCTGTGTCTAAAATATCTTTCAGTATTCTTTTTAGGTTTGGTTTCATAGTCAGGAATTTATTTCTTTGTCATGGAAGCATCTTATTTCACCATTAATTTTGACAGGCCTGCAGAGTACATCAATCTGGGTTCAAAGTACTTTCTTTCTGTCCAAGCTCTTCATGACTTGAGGATAACTGTTAAGAAATGGGCTGTGATTCTAATGAGCTTTCCTTTATAAGGTCATCTATTTATTTTCTTTGACAGTTTTAATATTCTGACCTAGTGCTGAATTTCTAGAATTTTGATTATTATATGTCTGGGTGTAGTTTTATTTTGGTCATGGACAAAATTGGAAATCTTTCACTCTAAAATTATGAAAAAGACAAGGATGTCCAATATCATCACTCCTATTCAGCACAGTTTGGAAAACTAGACAAGAGAAAGAAATAAAAGGAAGAAGCATAGGAAAGGAAGAAGTAAATGATCTTTATTTGCAGATGACATGATACTCTCCACTGAAGAACCCCAAAACACCACCAAGACTTCTATAATAATCAGCATAGCTGGATCAATGGCTCTGCTATTAAAAAAAAAAAAAAAAAAACCCTCACTGAAAGAGAAAATACCTAGGAATTAATCTAATTCAGGATACAAAAGAGCTGTACAATGAAAACTACAGTATTCTGAAAAAATATGGTATCAGAAGACAAAGGAATATCCCTTACTCTTGGGTTGGAAGAACCAATATGGTGAAAATGGCCATACTTCCAAAAATGTTAAGCAGATTTAATGTAATTCTGATCAAAATTCCAATAGTATATCTCACAGAATTAGAGAAAACAATCCTAAAATTCATTTGGAACCAGAAGACACCTAGAATAGTGAGGGCAATTATGGGCAACAAAGGAAAAGCAGAGGCATCACAATCCCTGACTTGAAATATTACAAAGCTACTGTGATAAAATCAGGATAGTATTGGCAAAAAGCAGACCTGAGGATAAGAGGAACAGATTAGAAGATGCAAACACAACTACAAACACACTCAGGTATTGTGTCATCTGCAAATAATAATTTACTTTATCTTTAAAAAAAGGGGCCAAACATGTTCATAGGAAGAAAGACAGCCCCTTTATTAAAAGGTGCTGGAAAAACTGGCCTTCCTCATGCTAAAGACTAAAATTATACCAAGATTTATCACTATGCACTACAATGAAACTGAAGGGATCAAATATCTAAATACTAAAACAGTAACTCTGAATCTACTAGAAGAGAATGTAGATAGGAACTCTGAAGCCATAGATGTAGGCAGAGATTTCATGAACAAAAACCAGACTGCATGGAAATTACTTGAGAGAGTCATCAATTGGGATCTCTTATTGAAAAGTTTTTGCACACAAGAAGGAATCACCCACAGAATCAAAAGACAACCTAGAGTGGGAAAAAAATTTGAGCCCAACTGTCCCTTACATAAAATCTAAAACAACTAAAAAAAAGACCCCCAAACTTCAAACCCAATCCAAAAATATTCATCTGTGAATACATACTTCTCAAATGAAGAAATGCAAACAGGAAAAAAAAAAAAGAAAGAAAGAAAATATGTTCAATATGACTGGTAACTCAAGAGATCCAATTAAAAGAACACTGAGAGTCCATTTCATTCCAGAAAAACTGACTATTATCAAGAAATCAACCAATAAAAATGCTGGTGAAGCCATGGGGAAAAAAGGAACCCTTCTCCACTGGGAGTATGATAGTACAACCACTGTGAAAATCAGTGTGGAGTTTCCTCAAGAAATGAGGATTAGAGATCCCATTCAATACATTTAATCCCCTTCTGGATATCTTCTCAGAATTAAAAATTTCATAGCACAGTAATGTATGTGCACCCAAGTTTATTGTAAGAACTAAGTCTCAGATACAACCTAAATGCCAAACAACTGAGAAAAGGATAAAAAAGATGTGGTCTTTTTATATAATGAAGTATTACTCAGCTATAAATAAGGATAAACTCAAGGCTTGTACAGGCAAATGGATGCAAATTGAGACCATACTCATAATCAGTCTCATATGTATAAACATTATATTGTCTCCCTAGTGTAAGAAGCTAAATTGTACAATAGATTTTGGGAAACTGGAAGAAACTGTTTAAAAGGAAAGAGAAACTGAGATGGAGGAAAGGAGAAAAGGTAAAAGTAAAATTAAAATATATATATATATATATATATATATATATAGTGTATATGACGTATCTGCATATATATAATGCATGTGTATATACATATATAAGATAATTAAGATAACTCTAATACTAATTGCTATTAGTTCATTAAAAGAAAGGTTTGTGGCTATATTTTTTGATCAAATGTTCATTCCTGAGCAACTACTTTGGGTAATAATAAGCCATGTACTAAAACTGTGTTAGGTCTTCACAATTAGGCCTCTCCCAACCTGAAGAGAAAAGGTTTCAACAGACCAGTTTGTTCAAACTAAAAGCCCACTTACTCAGCCTGGGAGACTAAAATAAATTATGTTTATCAGGACGGCTACCAGGCCTGGTTCTCAAGCTTACAGGAAACCCTATAAATCTATACAATGATACTCTGTAAATCAGCAGAATGCTACTGTCACCCTGTACTTCCCCCAGGTGCTTCCCACCACAGGCACCAGACCCCTCCCATACCTAAACTAGACTATAAATTAGTTGCTCTTCCTTTGTTCACATCAACAGCCTTCTTGCCCTTGACCTGGTGCTCTTTGCTTCAATCC
>PVKA01023558.1:0-35446 GCA_004027165.1 Ctenomys sociabilis
CTTTATGATTCAGTCTGCCTTTTGTTTGAAGATGCTTTCTGAACCTTTTACTTGCCAGGTATAGTTTGACTGCAACCTTTTCAAGTGAGTGAAGAGGCATGAAGTTTGCTTCGAGTTTTTCCACCTATCAGCTGCTGGATGGGATGAATCACTCACTGCCTACTCCGCTTAGCTTTCTCATTCATTAATTGGATATGGAAATACTTTCCTGCCAAGGCTGCAAAAAGTATGCACAGTTCACACGTAACAGTTCCTTGGAGGTAGGAAACATTTATGGGTTTAGTATCTTCTTACTGTGATGAAGTGAACATGGTAGACAATCTTTCACATTTCACTTTAGTGTGTCCATAAGTAAGTATTTATGTGCCAACCTCTTCATAGTTGTTCAATTTGTATTTGCAGTGCTGGATATCAAACCCAGGATCTCAACACAGGTGATGAATTATTTCTCAAGCAATTAAATGTCCCATAATTAAAGAAAATTGACCACATGCACTTCTTGCCTCCAGACTATGACCATCAATCTATATTCTCCAAACCTGAATGGTTCTGGTCTATGAAGTAGCTATTATGTTGCTTTTTTGAAAGGAAGAGGAATTTTCCCTCACTGTTCTCATCATAGGAGAAATGTTCCTGCTTTTCAAATTTGATCTTAGAAAAGTAAAAAGCCAGTTTTTCATGAAGTGCCTTATAAATCTAGGTAACATTTATAGAATCATTTCTATAGGAAACTGTTCCAAGGGTCTATTTACAAATTTTATACAGAACCATTTTGCTTAAGGCCCTTTACTTAAATAATGAGTATATACATAATTTTAAAACTAAATATATACCTGGGAAGCATATTAATAATATTAAAAGCATGTGAGTTATGAAAAGGAATGAAAGTTACGTACTTAACAAAATACAATTTTAAGACAAGATTTTTTAATTATAAGTACTGTGCTTTATATTTTTCACAAATATATCCCATATTTCATCGCCCAGCATTGCTACAGATTAGAAATTTTTTTATCATTTAGAAGTACCAATAGCTGCTATCCTTATGGAAACCAATTTTACTAATATATTTATACTGAATGATGTTTCTGAATTTAATTTTTTGTTTCCTTTTAATTTTTCAAACTTACTTCATCTGTCACATTTGAGCGACATGAGCTCAAAATCTTCACGGAAGTGGCCATAACATTTGCAATGCTCCATACTTACAGTGCCGACAAGGAGGGATGCCAAGAGAGGCCCTGAGGAGGGAAGTGCATCCTCAGGACTGAACATGGACAGTCTGTGCATTGTAGAACTTGGAGGGATAGAAGGACAGTGGGAGACACTCCGGGGGGCAGAGGGCCAGTGCCAGAAGCCTGGTACATGTGCCCCTGAGACACTGATTTCCTGTCTTTCCATCTCTTCTCTGAGAGTAAAAGAGGCAGCCCAATCCTCGCTGCGCTCTGTGAGCAGGGAATCTAGATAAAGCTACGACAGCAAGACCTTGGCCTCTTCTCTTTCAACCATTTTGGAATTACTTGCCTGCACCCTGTAGAGACAGGGGCATAAAACAATTAGTTGTATTCCTTGGATATCATACATGATCATTTAGAAAATATCACTTTCTTTGATGTTTTGGTCTATGGGAAACAAAAAGGCTTCACTGCGTGTCATTTCACTGTGGATGAGAAGAGAGAAAAGAGAATTCAGTGTTTGGTTTGGTCCACTTTACTAAAATAGTAGTTGGGTTTATGTCTAAGAATAAAAGTACTATTATTAGGTATATATTCTGATAAAAGATGATGAGATGGCTTCATATTTAATAGTAAGTTTAAAGTGAAAAGGCAACTTTAGTGAGTTGGATCATTAGCTGATTGAAGAAAATGTTAACTGAAACAACACCATCAAGCATATGGACCAATCTAATTAGTTGATTGCTAATTCAGATTTAGTGCTAAGTACCTTTATCTTGAACATCAATTTAAGCTTAATACAAAGACTTTCCTGCCTTTCAATCATCACAGAAAACAAGACTTGGCAATTGGGCTATTAATAATAATAAATGAACATTAGAGTCTTTACTGACATTCATTTCCAAGTGCCCTCGCAAACCAAAGCACAGGGCATACTCACTATGATCAGGTGGCCAACTCTTCTTTTCAAACAAATGATACGTGCAACTACCTCAAAATCTCCCTCCATTCGAGTTCAAATCATTAAAAAAATTAGAACTAGTAAATTACCCTGTGCTTTATTCTACAGATACAGAGACAAATAGAAGTCATGATTTCTAAATTATTACACGGAATTGGACAAGAGTGCTACACTAGCAATCCATCCTCAGTGATGAAAGAAGGTGCCCACTAATTATTACAAGGGGGAGACAGAGAAAAGGTATAAGGCAGTCTCTTTGGGGGTAATTTGGAATTGGAGATGGAAGATATGGATTAGAACAATGAGGAATAAAAGTATTTCTGTCTGTCTTTCTCACTTACCTTACTCAGCATTTCAATTTTTTTTTGGCATGTATTTAGCACAAGGTCCATAGGGTCTCACTACACAGATAGGACTCATAGTGATCCTCCTGTTTATAGCTTCCCAAGAACTGAGATTACAGGCACATGCCACTATGCTCGGTCTCAAACACTATCTCAGCACATCTTGTTGGTGGGGCTGACACAGCCCAGAACTTTAAAAAGTTGGCATGTTTACCTCAGTTTATTTTCAATCTCTTTCCCATTCTATAAGATTCCTTATCTACCTATAAAACTTCTCGTCCTCTTTTGCTAGAGTTCCACAACACTATCCATGCAGTGACAATGGCCAGTAGGTCTACTGATAATAATCTTATTCATTCTCATGATACGTTTTCATCTACACCATCTTTAAATGGAAATTATTTCTTCATTTTATGTATGGCAAACTTGAGGTACAAAAATGATGCAGATCTGTCTCAGGTGAAGCAAAATATGGAGGTGCCAGGATGACAATGAATGAGACTCGACAAGTAGATTCTCAAATATTTCATATTACTTCCAGTTATCTTGAGCTTCATTAATAGGCTTATAATTGGAATAGAAAATGGCACCAGTCGTCTAGAAATATAGCTTTAAGGCAACATAGTACACATTTAAAACCTGGAGTTCTAAAGATTTGAGTACAAAAGAATTTATATTTTAGTTTTCATTACATCAATTTTCATTCAGTACTCTTGTAATACTATGAAAAAGTGTAATGCATGGAGTGAGTCTCAATGAATGTGTATGCACCTGTGTGTGTCTGTGTGTGTGTGTTGTTTAGCCTGATTACCATTGCTCTTGAAATGCTTGCCTAGTCCTTAGAAATTAGTAGTAATTAGTGTGACAGAATAAAGGAGTAAAAGTAGCCCAATTGTGCCTCAGGCTGAATGAATTCAGTGTTAAGCATGAATGTAATGTCCACAAGTAGAGAATAGTTGTTAGCAAATGTTGAAATTAGAATCATATTTATAATATTTCCACAAAGGTAAGAATTACCTAACATTGATAAGATCATGAGATTTGTTATTTAGGATAACATTGGTAGAGACAATGAAAATGTTGACTGTAAATGAAACTCTTAGACGAAAGTTAGTATCCAGAAATCCATAATTGTAAGTTTGGAGCTCATCCTTTCTGAGTAATGTTATTTTTTTTTTTTTTTTGTAAAAGTATTCAATCATGAAAATGACCATGAGTTTTATGGAACACTGAAACAGAATCTTTACATAACAAGCACCTATAAGTTCATAAACTGTACCACATTCTTTCCAAGCATTAAATCAATTTATTACAGGTCTCATGAGGTCCCAGCCTGCTGCCATAGGGTCCTGAACATGTAGACGACAACTGGAAAGACATTAGCTAAAAATAAGTTCGCATCCAGGTTGCCATGTTGAGCAGGCTTCATATTATATTTGAGGAGTTAAGTGTATCACTTAGCCTCTCAAAAAGTAACCTAACAATTGTGGAGGTAATATATGGTGTGCTGAGACAAAATAACTAACACACACAGTTAAGGGAGGAAAGGGTTATTGAGCTCTAAGTCTGTATTGGATTCAGTTCATAATTAACTTGAGTCAAGGCAGCATCGCATGGAAGAGGGCATCCCTTTGGAGAAACAGCTCATGGCAGGCAGAAGGTACCAAATCAAGCAAGAGAAGAAAGACCGCAGCTCACTCGGTCACTTGCACCTTGTTTAGGCTGCTTTAGGGAAGGTGGCTTGCACATCCTTGATCCTAGTGCGCTTGACCTTAGCATTGCACCATGAATCAATTCCAGTATCACATACCACAGATCTAAGCCACCTCTGCAAAAGCCATACCTGTGACTATATTAGGCTTTGGAGGACATCTAGACCTAGGCCATCACACATGCCTATGTCACAAGAATTTAAGTAAGTTATTGGTTCTTTGCAGTTAAGACAGGTTGATAAAGGGCTGAAACAAAATATAATTGTAAAAATAACGTTGAACACTTGCTAATAGAAGTTAATTAAAATTAATAAACAATCTTGGGGCCAGGGAGATGGCCCAGTAGAATAAATGCTTCCCTGGCAAGCACAAGGACCTGAGTTCAATACCCAGTTCTGCCAAAAAAATAAAATAAAACATAAACAATCTCATGAGACATGGACAGTTCGAATCAATCAACAAAAATCAACTATGCTCTGTACCTGTGCACTGACAAGTCCATTTAGTTTCTATACTTCTTAGTGACTTATTCTGGGAAGGTCTTATATTTCTTATATTTATTACATTCCATTTCATTTTGGTTATCTAATTTGTTTAGAGTATAACTGTCCATTGTACTCTCTTACATATCTTTTTACTTCTGTAGAATTAGAAATAATGTTCTCACTTTCTCTTTCTCTTTTACCAGTTTACATCTTCTGTTAATTTCTTTATTCATTTAACTGAAGATTTGTCAGTTTTATTGTTTTACCAATAAATCAACTTTTGGTTTTCTCAGTGTTTGTTTTTCTTGATATTTCAAACCTCATTTACTTATGATTTCTTACTATATCCTTTCAGATTTTTTTCTACTTTTTTATGTATTTAGTACAGAGTGTACAGAATCTCACTACACAAAAGGGACCCACAGTGATCCTCCTGTTTTCAGCCTCCCAAGGGCTGGGATTTCAGGTGTGCACCACCACACCCAGTCTCATTCACTGTCTCAGTGTGCCCTGAGGGTGGTCCTGGCACAGCATGCCAGGGATTGAAACCCAGTCACTGTACTCTGCCTCAGCAGGAGCTTTAGTCAGCTGAGCTATCAGGCTGGCCCTTGTATCCTCTTAGATTTAAATTTAATATCTTACTCTTTTTTTCTAGTACTTTATGTTATTAAGTTTTACCTGATTTGAGGTAAGTTTTGCATGTTAGTGTAAACATTAGGAAAGCTTTTACTCTTAATTTTCTCACTAGAAATGCTTAAACTGTGTCCCATCGGTTATGGTATGTTGTTCGTTTTACTTTTACAACTATTTAGTCTAAGTATTTTTGAATTAATAACTTTTATTTCATTCCAATTATGATTAGTTCAATTAGTCCTTAAACAAATAATAACTAGACATAATACTAAAGAATGAGCGCTAATCCCAAATAATAATTTTTCTAATTATATTCATTGGATCAATGAATCTCTTGGGGCTTCTATCTCACTCTTTTACTCCTGGCATACAATTATTTATAAACTTAGGTATAGCTAGTCGCCTAGGAGATGCAGAATTAATTTCAAGATTTTGATACAAAATTTAAATATCCTTAGCCCACTTCCTTTCACAAGGAGTACCAGTTCCTCTTATTCCTATACTTGTAATTATGGAAAGAATAAGTATATTTATTCAAACTGTAGCTTTAGCAGTACACCTAACCACTAATAATACAACTGGTCACTTCCTTATATATTTTAATCCAAGGAGCTACATTTGGTAGGTTGTCTATAACTGTGGTTTTTACTTTGTACAAATTTATGAATATCACATTTTTCTATCTTCAACTTCATTTGTTTGGAGAGAAATTTCATCTTCTTAGATCTTTTGAGACATAAAAAAGTGATCTTTTCTGGAAAACGTTCCATCTACGGTTGAGGATTATGTGATTGCCACCATTGAAAACCATGCCTGTCTTCTTGAGAAAAGAGTTCTGTGGGTCTGTTAGGTCTTGTTAGTTTATTCTGGTGTTAAATTCTCTGCCTTCTTACTTATTTTCTGCCTTGCTATTTTATACACTATTTAGAGAAAGGAATTGCAGTTTTCAACTTCTGTTGTAAAAGTATCATTTCTCCTTGAAATTTTTTTTGCTTAATATATTTAAGTGATCTGACATGGAGTGTGTAAAGGTTTATGATTTTGTCCTCTTCTGTAAATATAGAATATTTTATCAGCATGTGAGGATCCTTTTTGCATAATGCAACTTTTATTTAAGAACTATTTTTCTAATGTTACTTTAGATGCCCTTACTCTCTTTTAGTTTATATTTGCATAGAATATCCTCTTCTGTCCTTCCACTTTGAGTCCATCTTCTACTGTGGATCTAGGGTCTCTTCTAGAACCTATGTATGCTGGGATACAGAGGATGTATAGGCCAACTTGCATTTGCACACATATTCTGCAATGAAGAAATACAAAAGGGCTCTAGGCATCTGAGAATATCTTGACATCATTAAGCCAATATAGATCAAAGTTAGAATGATCTGCATTAATTCAATGCAGATCAAACTTACTAAGTGCTGAGCAAGGTTTTTTAAAGGATGTCACAGAAATTGGAAAATATGCATGGATTAGACTCCTCAAAGTCCTTGGAAAACTGTCTGAGGCTTTCTAAAATATGAAACAAGAATATAATTGTGAACACAATTTGTTTTTCTAGGTATGTCTCTCCAAAATTGAAGTGTATGCTCACTCAATAACTATATACAAATATTTTAGCACCATTATTCATGGTATTTAAATAATAGAAACAAGTCAAGTAATGAGACAACATATTGATATAAGCATTTGGTGAGTATCAAATGATTGTTTATGACTATGACAATTTGAGTTTAAATGATCTATCCACATATTTATTGAGCTGTGGGAAATATTTGTAAGCTACTCACTATCAAACTACCTATAAATTTTGGAAAATAAAGACAAATGCTGCAGACTTCCACTAATATGAAACTATCAAAAGTTTATATGATGAGAATATAAAATATTTTTATAAACAGACAAGAGACAGAACTGTGTGTTTATGTTTTTTATTTTAATAAAAATCTCAAATGAGTTAATCAAGTTCCATTACTCTTTTTTTTTCTATATTTTAATGTATTTGGTACAGGGTCTCATTGTACCTATCAGACTCACAGCAATCCTGCTGTTTTCAGCTTCCCAAGCACTGGGATTACAGGCACGCTCTACCACACCCAGTTAAGCACTGCATGCCAGGGATCGAACCCCAGTCCCTGCATCTGCTTACGCAAGCACTGTAATCCACAGAGCTATCTGGCAGGCCCAAGTTGCATCACCTTAAAGTGAACAGTCTTGCATTGCTGCTTAGAGGGATGGAAACAAATTAGAGAATAATTGCTTCATAATGATGGATTGTTTTCACTGTATTGCACCAAACTGAGCCTCTTGGTTTTACTTTTTTCTCATATTGTAGTAACTGCCAGTCTAAGTCCTCAAGAGAGTCCAACAGAGTTAAACTAAAATATATTAACATTTTAATTTTAATTATATTGGTATTCAATATATATATATATATATATGTATATATATTACATTTGTATGTATCTCACTCTCTTGAGATACATATTAACTATCTACCTCAGCCTCTTTAGGAATTAAAATACGTTTTAGAAAATCACCCTCTATGTATTTTTTCTGCAAAATATAAAGCACTTATTTAAATAGCCTGGAAATTTTCAGTGACGTATCAGATTGGTCACCACTAGGAACAGTCTGAGAGCTGCTGGATGGTTCTGTTCTACTGGATTCATTCAATCTTTAAACAGTAATAGTTTAAGTCATGAATGAAATAAGTATTGGTTGAAGGAAAAATAATTACATTGAAATACGAAGGTTTCCGTATTCCTTTGATACTGAGGATTCAGCCCAGGTCTTCCTTCTGACCCATTTGTTGGTTGGCTAATTTATTTACAGGTTTTTCTCTAAATCACTGTTCTGGTATAGGTCTACTGTCTCACCAACCTCTCATCTGAAGATGGTCTATACTATGGGGTGTTGTGCTTGTCAGTGGGGCCTGGTTAGGGGCTGATGTGGACCAGGACATGTAAAGGCATCTGTCTCCCAGGATCCTCCCTGCTCTCTGCTTCTTGACCACAGAAAGATGAGAAGCCTTCCCTTTCCCAGGCACTTGTTGAAGGACCTTGTAGCCTTGGAGCTGCCAGCACTGGGCCAAAACCTCTAGAAATAGCAAGTAAGAAATAAACCCTTCCTCATTGCAGTTTTGGGGCTATGTTTTTATTCTCAGACACAAAAAGTATTAAGATTGTCACTAAATTGCCCAAGATGGAACCAAACTTGATCTTTCTATCTCAGGCTCTTACAGGTATGTACTATCATGTCCTGCTAAATAAAAGTAAATTATATTGTCTATTTGTCACTGTGTTTCTTAATGGTAAATAGATCCATTGTTTCTTTCTATAGAAGAAGCCATCATAAAAAGGTCATAATGTGAAATAACCAGTGACTTTGGCTGTGTGTGGTGCTGCAAGGCTCAAAACAACAGAAGGCTGAAGTTCAAGGCCACGGTGGACAATTTAGCAGGACTCTGTCTCAAAACAAAACTGAAAAGGGGTGAGAAACACAGCTCAGTGAGAAGGATCAGGGTTCAATCCCCAGTACCAGAAATATTAATTAGTTATAAAAAAGCTAGAGATGTACCAATGTTTTTAATCCATAGTACATCAATATATACATACGTAATTGTTTTAAAAAATTGACACTCTCAACTTCTACATTATATTGATCAAGAATCCCATCCTGGCTCAGCAGGTGGTTTTATCTCAAGGTCTAATATGAGGCTGTAGTCACACAGACTACTGTTGTAGCTATGAGGGAGCTGTAAACGAGGCTGCAGGATCCACCTTCAATGTGGTTCTGCCAAATTGTGCTGTCCACTAGCCAGAACCACAGTCCCTCTTCACACAGATCTCTCTCCAAAGGGCAACTTTAGTATTTTCGACACCTGGTGAGTGGCTTCTCCGAGAGCCAGTGCTCCAAAATAACAAATCAGGAAGTAAAATCCTTTTGAAGACCTCGCTCTGGAACACCAAAAGCCGAGGATCACTGGGATCGTGACAGAGGCCGGCTACTATGCGAAACAATTCTGTATTTGTATTTTTTACTGCAGTCCCCTAAAATGCATTATTCGTGCTTCAGCCATAGAAAATTAAAGCTTCCAGAAAAAGTACTTGCTTTTTTCTCTTTTCTTGAGATGAAGCGGTGAGGAACATTTGGGTAGCACAGTGCCGTGCAGAAACAAATATTTTGGAAATAATTAGAAATTCATTCAACAAGTGACCTTCTGCAGAACTGTGGTAAGAGATGTGCTCATCAGTCAACACACCTCTGTTACAGCACCTTCATATCAGAGATGAGTCCGAGTGATCCCTTTCTCTAAATATTCCCAAACTCTATTTCCCTTTTAATTAATTTATTTTCCTCAATGGTAATTTTCTGCTGTCCAGTGTCACTTTATAGGCTTAGTGATTCCATATTTTGCCACTGGGGTGTTACCTTTTGCTTATACTTCTGTTAATCAACTCTCTGTCTACTCTCACTTCTCTTTCCATGCCATTTAGACCAGGAACACACAGGCATGAAAATTTCCAGGCTTTGATAATTGTAAAACTTTGTAAACTGCCCATGAAATACTAACTTTGGGCACTTCTCAAGGGCTTAATCCTTTTTACATGCTAAAATAAAGTTAGGATTATTTTCCATAATCATTGTTTTGAGGAAACTTAGTCTCATAGTGATTAACTTACATCTCCCATCTCTTTCTTCTCTGTCCATCAACAGAGGTCAACTCCATGGCCACTAACTATCCTGAGAGAGGTACTAACAGTGACGGGTCTGGATAGTCTCAATAATGAAAATGTTCTCCACCAGCTTCAGGGACTATTCTGCAATTACTCTACAAATGTCATTTAGAATGAATTAAATAATTAAACATGGTGAGAGATGAGAATTTTTCAATAAGAAAGAGGGAAGGAAGTTAATAACAGAAAAATGATGTTACTCAATTTCATATTTTTCCCATTTCCCCAGGCTAGACTTTATCCTCCTTCCCATCTTGCCAACACATGTTTTCCCTCTAGGGCCATGGAAACAGAAACAATAAACAGGAAAAGTCTACCCCACTTATATTCTCTTAAACTGATGCCAAGCTTCCCTTGGTCACACTTTTCTTCAAATCAAGCCTTCCTCCCCTGGTAATTTGCTAAGTTCATTGGCTCTCTTGCTGTACTCAGGTGGTAGATGTAACAATTTCCAAAGATGCATTCATCCTAATCACTAGAACCTTGAAATTAAGTTTTGCATATTTTATTAGATTAAGGATCTTAAAAGTGGGAGACTATCTTACATTATTCCATTGGAACAATGTCATTACAAGTGTCTTTAAAAGAAGATAGAGCAGTTGCAGGCGTAACAGTCAATATTATAATACAGGCAGGAGACAGGGGGTGTGTGAGGGAGGTAATAGTGACCAGAGGGAGGAAGAGAGAGAGAGAGAGTGAGAGACAGAGAGAGACAGAGACACAGAGACACAGACAGGGAGACAGAGAGACAGAGCTAGAGGCAGAGAGACAGAGACAGAGACAGAAAGACAGACAGACAGATACACAAACAGATAGACAGACAAAGAAAGAGACAGAGAGATAGATAGAGAGAGAGACACAGACAGGCAGACAGAGAAAGAGAGAGAGAGAAACACTACATTGCTGGCTCTGAGTTTGGAGAAACAAGCCTCAGATAAGTACTGCATGCTGTAAGTCAAAGAAATATTTTATTCCCTTGAAGCATCTGGAAGGAACACAGCTAAACCACACCTTGATTTTTGGACTTTTGGTATCCAGACCTCCAAAAGAATATATATGTGTTACTTTAAGCCACTGCATTTGTGTTAATATGTTACAACACAAATAGAAAACCAGAGCAATTGAGAATTTCTGTGCTACCATTGCTCCAACACAGATGAGTGCGCCTTCATCAAAATATGGCTCAAGGTTCCCACTGCAGTTAAGCAGCCAGAGTGTATCTCCATGATCTTTTTGCAAAGACCTCCTCACCTGTCTAGGTTTCCCTCTTGGTTAAGGTTTAGGACTGTCCTAAATTATCACTCTAATCTAACATCACCTTCACCTGAAGCACAAAGCTTTGCTGCCCTGAGGATGAAGGCGGGTGGCTCTATAACTGTAATATTCTACTCTGATAGTGCAAGCTGATCTGGCTACTTTCCTGCTCTTTTCTTTTCCCCAGTGTGAGTCTCATTAGTCCATTCCATCGCTCAACCCCTAGTGGATGGATATTGAAACAATGCTCTGGGAGCTAAAGTAAGGGTACTTCTCTCCCTTCACCACCAGTTTCCTCCAAAGGAAGGCATAGCTTTTCTCTATTATCCCCAGCTCAAGAGAAAAAGATAACAAAACATGTTTTTGGCATGTGTGGTCCTTACCTTAGCTCCTTACTTTGGAATACTGAAGGCATTGCCAACTATTTCTCTTCAGAATATAATGGAAATTCAGATGTGAAGGATCTTGTTGGAACGATGACATCATCGGACTGGGGTCGGCCTATTAAAAAGAAAACAAGATTTCTTAAAACAAAAAATGAATGAACAGAAAAAAAAAATCCTTCAAATTAAGAAATAGCCCATGATCTCTATCTTGATACTTTATTCTTTTTTTAATACACGATTTGCAAACGAATGAATTATCTTTTGATCCAAACCACATTATGTGACTGATGGCCCTGGCCATCAGAAAAACCTGAAAGGGCAACATAACACCTGACAGTTTAACTGCAGAAGGGTTGGGATTTTCAAAAAAGCAAATAGATACAAAACTAATCGGAGCAACTGTGCTCATTAGCATCATGAATATCGCAGCAGGCTCACAGTGACGTCCACAACAGTGACATGGGGGCCTGTGTGAGGGAGGAAATGTCATAGCCTAATTTTGCAAAAATAAGATGATTTAACTAATTTTAAAAAATAAAAAAATTGTCTAAAACATAAATGAGGGCCAGAATATAACTCAGTGGCACAGCACTTGCCTGACAAGTGAGAGGGCTGAATTCTATTCTCAGAATCCACAAATAAATAAAGTTAAAATCAAAATGATTTCATGGAGTCGTAATTCAAACACCTTTTCCTACCGAACTAATTCATTTTCCATCCACATGAAATTAGGCAGTGGTTGACAAAAGCAGTTTGCAATTATTGAATTTTTGTTTATGTGTCTGAGACACTTACACTTCACTATACACAGATCATTGCATTCCATCCTTTGTCCAAGTCTTTTTTGAGACGCTGAGATTTAAGAACATGGAGGAACTTGACAATTCTCACAATAAGAGGCAAAGAACAAATCCAAAACTAGTAAGGCTGCCTTTAAATCTGACCGCCACAGTGCAACCCAAGCTTTCAGTTGGAAGGAATGAAGTGGACTACTTCTGACACAGAGTTCTAAAGAGTCCTAAAGGAAGATCCTGAAACAGGTTCATAGTACTTAAGACATTAAGTACTTTGGCCATTGTCTTAGCACAAATCATTAAAAAAAATGAAGATCATCTCATGTTTATTTCCTTTTCTCCCTTTGCATACGTGTTTTATTGACTGTTATGGGAAATGCACTTCACCTTAATTACTTAGTAACGTGAAATCTTTCAATATAATTGTGTCAGGATGCCATATTAATTAACATGTATATGTATCTTATTCCACGTGGCCTATCTTTCTTATCTTTGAATAAATGAAAAGGAATTGTCTTAGTGTGCACACAAAAGGAGATATAATACAGTTAATGTGTATAAATAACAGACTTCTGTTTAAAAATATTTTTTATTTGGACATTAATGAAAAAGAAGTTCTGAGAAACAAGTAGGATACAAGTCAGACCAAAATTACTTGGTTTAAGGGATATTTCAACAATTTAGAAGATGACTTCTGCCCAACCAAACCAAGGCATAACATAGTCAGTTGGATGATGACAGTAAGACTATATTTTTGTTTGTTTGTTTTCAAGAGTAGTAGTCCTATTATGAATCAGAAGAGTGAAACATTTTTAAACAGTTGATTACCACATATCAATCTCCTTGTATCAGGAAGCAGGTAAATGTCTAGAAGTCTCAGGAGTCTGGGAGGAGGAAGATGAAGAAGATGGAAATTTAGTAGGTAGAGGGGAGGAAGTCCTATAATGCAAGTGTCTCATGAGAAGCCATGTCAACACCTTCAGGATGGCTCGCCAGCATTTATAGCTCTAGTCTTCTCGGGGCCCATCAGTACCACAGTTATTCCCCACACTGTGGTCAATGGGGACTTCCATGTGAGAACAACTACAGTCATTTTTGTTGGTCAGTACCAGTGATGCCAATGTTATGTGACTCACTGGATATCATCCACTTATTGTCCCATGTATCCAAATCCATTTTGCCTTCTGAAAACACAAATCCCCATTCAAACCTAAGACTATGTATGGAATCCCCTAGGACAGGCCTTCATTTGAAGCAAATATCCAACTCCACCCCCAAAAAAGTACACTAAAGGAGCCAGCTTGATGTTCAATTGAATGAACTGTATCTAAGCTTTTCTTCCAAAGCCCACAAGAAAAAAAAAAAACATAAAAATAAGCTAGGCTTACTTGGAATTTTTTTAATGTGTACTCTTCCCACTAGAGTATTATATTTTAGGGGTAAGGATGATAGCTTTTATTTTTGCATTAGTCTCCATATTATTTGTAATAAAATGTAGAAGCAATTCACAGCTCATGGGATGGTTGTCTCCTGGCAGGATGACCTAGTGAATTTTGGAAACTGTACAAAAATGCTGACTGCTAGAGATCTCCCACAATCTCTCAGTTACCACAGCACTAAAAGGAATTGGAAATCTGTCTAAAATCTAAAAGGAAAACTTAGAAATCCATATGAAGACCACATTTGTCCAATTGTTACTACTTAGGAGTAACAATTATTCTCTGGATCTCTAACTCCTAAAGTACTAGGCACTCTAGTTAAATGAAATAATCAGTCATCACCACCAGATTTTAATTACTAAGCATCGTCTTTATCCTCAGTGGAACATGAGTATCTTGACTTTGTATCACCTTTGGTCTTATACCCAATAGTCTTCATTTTTTTTAGTGAAAGAGGAATGATATTTTTAAAATTATTATCACAAATGTTTCTATCTCAGAGTTTTTGTTTTACTGTTTTGTGGTCTTGTTGCTTAATATTTACGAGGCATTTGGAATTATGTTTGTACAGAGACTTGTCAAAAATTACAAGTGTCTTACTATTACTGCAGGATGACAGAGGATGGCCCCTGACTTACAAGAAGTTAGAGACAGGGACCATGAATGATCACACCAGCTGATTCTATGCAGTCTCTGAGTTTTAGATTTGCTCACTTTTTAAATGCCTTGTTCACTAATTTCCACTATCTCAGTTACTAATCTCTTGATGGTGGAACAAATACTTGACATTCAAAATGAAGGAAGGAAAGGTTTATTCAACTCACAGTTACTCTAGGTTTCACTCCATATACAGCTGGCTACAGGGCAGACTAGCACATAGCAGAAAGCAGCAGTTCATGGCAGTGAAAGGTAACAAAGCAGCAAGAGCAAAAGGGAGGGCTAACAGCAACAATGGCTGCAGGGGACAAGTCTGTCTCACTTAAGTTACATTCAGTGACTGCCCTGTGCTGGGTGCACTACTCACACTCATACTTCCAGTAACACTCACACACCTAGTCCCATAGGATAATGAGTTAATCATAAACTCTAGAAGTCCACCCCATAAGTTCAGGAGGTTTTTTGGGACAAATGGATACAAACCATAATATTTCACCCGTGGATCCCCAAAAGCCTTCCTTTCACCCTTAAGACAAATTTCTTCACCCTTGGGCTCATGCACTTTCCTTTGTGCAAAGGGATTTCAGTCCATCTCTAAGAGTTGCCAAAGTCCTAATAGTTTCAGCGTTTCTGAAAAGTCCAAATCCAAAGTCTCCTCCAAGACCTAAGACAAACTCTTAGGTGTGAACTCCTGTACAAATGAAAAGTTAAACACTTGCAACATTCAGTGGCACAAAGTAAATATTACCATTCCAAAAGGTACACATAACAGGATACCAAGCATTGGGACCAACGCAAGTCCAAAATCCAGCAAGGCAAACATTAAGTTCTATAGTTCCATGTTGAATATCCAAAGCAATTTCTGGCAAATTGTGAACTCCATGTGGCTCTGCCCCCATGCCACTCTTGGTGATAGCTCTTATGTTTTTTCTTTTAGGCTAGTATTTCTCCTTCTTTACAATTTCCCTTAGATGATCCACATTCTTAGTTTTTTTCAAACTTCTGGGGTTTCCACTGAATAAGTTTTTCACTCAGAGCTTTACACACTAGCCTCTCAGGCCTTCTGAAATCTAGGTGAAAGCCTTCTTAACAGCAGAACTTCTGCATTCTGAAAACAACTAAAAAGCCAATGCCATGTGTATGATGGCAAGGTCTAACATAACCTGGAGAAATAACCAGGCATTTTCTCTCTTGGCTGTAAGGGTTGAGTGCCTGGATTTCTGAGCACTCTGACCCTTAAGGGGAAGTGATAAAACAAAACTTAAGGGAACTAATTTAAAGGAAAATTCCAAATTTAATATCTGCTTAGCTACACAGACATAATGTTTGATCTTCTGGTCTAACATATAAACCTATTAGTTACAAAAGCTTGTCAAATGCTAAGTACTACTACCCCATTATAAGTGTTCCTAACTGTTCTATAAATACAAAACTATGACTGCTTTAACCACATGGTCTCTCTTGGGCAAGTATTTTGGTAGGTGCTAAGTTAATAACTGCACCAAATCTGTAACCAAAGGTCAGAAGGAAGCACTATACAAAATGACAAAGAGAAGGAGAAAAGTGCATTCACAAGTCCCAAACCCTTCCATAACAAATCAGGAGACACTAGAATAGAAGAAATTGAAAATCACACGTATGAAATATCTGAATTAACAATGTCTGAAGTAAAGAAACAACTGCAGAAAGGTATAGAGGAAATCAGATCAAAATTAATCTCTGAAACAAACAAACAAACAAAAACAGAAAAGATAACTATAATGAATGAAAGATTTACTAAGTGCTTCTAAAGAAAACACTGATAAAAATAGAGAAGAATAGAAAAAAGTTTGAATCCTTGAATGACCAATATAGGAGTCAAATACAATGCAGGAAGCAGATTCAAAGAGATATGCAGGAAATTAAAACCTCAATCCCAAGCTGGCAAAACTGCTTGAATAAAAGTGAAGATAGAGTTTCAGATATTGAAGACAATGTTGCAGCTAGTTAAAAATTAAGAAAATATCTCTCTAAAACAACTAGGCTGCAGAAAAAATAATTTAACATCTGCAAGATGATGTAAAGATGAACAACATAAGATTAATATATACCAATGAGAAAGTAGGAGTCAATACAAATTACATAAAAAGAATATGGGCACAAGTAAAAGCAGAAAACTTCCCAAATATGGGGAAACAATCTGACATTCAAGTAACCAAAGCATATAGAAGTCCAACTAACATTAACCCAATTAAAAACACTCCGGACATATAATTGTCAAGATCCCAGAAATCCAGCATAAGAACAAACCACTAAAAACCACTAGAGAAAAGAAAGAGATCACATTTAAAGGAAAACCAATCAGAATGATGGCAGTTTGCTCTTCACAAAACATCAAGTGAAGAAGATCATGTAACAAAGTACTTTAAAAAATTCAAGCCCAGATTTCTATCACTCTCAAAAACTATCTTTCAGTTTTGGGGGAGAAGTGAAATACTTTCATGCCAAAGAACAACTAAAGAAGATCATGAAGACAAAGCCAAGTCTACATAGACTACTAAAAGATATTCTAGAGTGGGATAAAAATGACCACAACTCCACAAATAAGAATGGACAGAACTCACTAAATAGGGCAGATAATTAAACATAGGAGGAAACAACATCAGATAAATAACATCATAAGTCCATAGATCTCAAATATATCAATCAATGTAAATGGACTAAATTCACCAATTAAAGAAACAGACAGAGTGAATTAGGAAGCAAAATCCAACTATATGCTGTATATAAGAAACACACTAAAATCATAAAGAAATTTGTAGCTTAAAAGTAAAAGGATGGAAAAGAATTCTACGCACAGCAGCACCTCAGAAAAAGCAGGGGTAGAAATTCTGCTTGCAGACAGCCTCACCTTCAAAACAAGAATAAAGAAGCTATTACATATTGCTTAGGAGAAAACTAAAAGAGAAGAGGTAACAGTCATAAACATGTATGCAACAAACGTGCTAGCACCCAACTATATAAGACAACTCTTAATGAACATGAAAAATCTATTGTCTAATACCAAAATCTTAACAGGAGACCTTAATAACCTTTATCCCAAAATATATATGTTAATCAGACCAAAAGTTAGCAAAGAAGTAACAGAACTGAACCACAACTTGGAACAAATAGATTTAATGGACATGTACAGAGTTTTCCACTCAACCACAGCTGAATAAACATTTTTTGGGGTGTACATGGGACACTTTCTAAAGTAGACCACATACTAGTCCATAGGTCATACTTAAGTATATGAAAGAAAATAGAAATAATCTGACCATAGTGCAATAAAAGTGGAAATAAATGGCAAAACCCCACAAAAACCCCATACATACATGGAGACTAAATAACACCGTCCTCAGCAATAATGGGTCACAGATGAAATTAAACAATATTTACAATTCAATGAAAATTCAAGCATAACTTATCGATACATGCGGGATGCAATGAAGGCAGCTCTTAGGGAAATTTATAGCTGTGAACACATATATTAGGAAAAAAGAATGGGAACAAATAAACACCCTAATAATGCACCTCAAATGTTTAGAAAAAGAAAAGAGAAGCAAACCCAAAGCCCAAATATGGGAGGAAGTTATAAAGACTGGAGCAGAACTTAATGCAATCAAAACAAGGAAAACAAAAAGCTAGTCAAAAATCTGGTTCTTTGAAAAATTAAATAAAATTGATAAGCCCCTAACTAACATCATCAAAAAAAGGAAAGAAAAAAAAAAACTCAAATTCAAACACTAAGGAATAAAAGGGTGAAATTGCCATAGACCCTGAGGAAATTCAGATGACAAATAGCTAATTTGAGAATCATTATTCTCACAGATTTCAAGACACAAATGAAATGGACAGATTTCTAGAAAGGAACAAATTAACAAAACTGAATCAAGAAGATAAAAGAACTCTCAATAACCCAATAACATCCAATGAAATTCAAAATATAATAAAAAGTACCAACAAAGGAAATTCTAGGTCATAATGGATTCACAGTTGAATTCTCCAAGAAATTTGCACAAGATATAATCCCTACATTCCTCAAACTCTTCAAGGAAATTTAAAAATAAACAGTTCTCACAAAATCATTCCTATAGACAAGTATTATACTGATACTCAAATGAGAGAAAGTTACAATGAAAAAAGAAATCTAAAGGTCAATCTCCCTCATGAACATAGATGCAAAAATCCTCAATAAAATTCTACCAAATAGTATACAGCGAATCATGAAGAAGATTTTACACAATGACCAGGTAAGATTTATCCTAGAGATGCAAGGACGGTTCAACATATGCAAATCTATGAATGTAATACACTGTATCAATAGAGTCATATCCAAAAAAAAATCCACATGATCTTAATTGATGCAGAAAAGGCTTTTAAAAAAGTCCAACACTCATTCATGTTCAAAGTCCTATAGAAAATTGGAATAGAATTTTCCTATAGAAAACCTTATAAAAGCCATCTATGACAACCCAACAGCAAACATAATTCTAAATAGGGAAAAACTGTAATCTTTTACTCTCAGATTTGGTACAAGTCAAGGATATCCTGTCTCATTGGTCTTTATTACAAGTTTCAGCTTTTAGCAACAGTAATAGCCAAATCAGCTTTCCTGACAGAAAGTGTTAAATCTGTGCATGTCCCGCAGCCTATGGTTGATCTGTACCTGGACCTTGCACACACCCTGAAGAAAGAGATTGATTATCATAGAGAAAACACAATTCTGCATCCCTGAAAACAGTTGTTGTTTGGTAAGCACAACATGGTGTATGGGCCTTACATTCTGTACTCATTCCAAGAAGTTTATGTTTCATTTTTCTTTAATGTATTTAGTACAGGGCTACAGGGATTCACTACACAGAAAGAACTCATAGTGATACACCTGCTTTCAGCCTCCAAAGAGCTGGGATTATAAGCATGAACCACCATATCCAATCTTAATCTTCATCTCAGTGTGCCCTCGGGGCGGGGCTGTGAAGGAATGCAGGGGATGGAAACCCAGTCTCTGAGCCTGCCTAAGCAGGTTCTTTAGTCTGTTGAACTATCTGGCCAGCCATATTTTATTTTTCTTATACTCTTTTGACACAATCTGCCAGTCTTCTACTGTTCAAATCTCTGACTACCAAACTTCAAGCAAGGCGTAATTGTTCATGTATCAGTGCAGTTTCTAAGTGTCTCTCCATTGACCAAACTCAAAAGTCAAATGAGGAAGCCAGGATGGTTGAATATGTCTGAAATACAGTACTTGGAAGGCTGAAACAGGAATGCTGTGAGTTTGAGACCAGCATTAGCTACAAAATGAGTTTAAGACCAGGATGAACTACATAAGTAAATCCTGTCTCAGAGAGAGGGGAGAGAGAGAGAGAGAGAGAGAGAGAGAGAGAGAGAGAGAGAGAGAGAGAGAGAGAGAGAGAGAGAGAGAGAGAGAGGAAAGGGAGTAAGGGAATGGAAGAGAGACAGACAGACAGACAGACAGACAGAAACAGAGACAGACAGAGACACACAGACAGAGCACAGAGAGAGACAGAGAGACAGAGACACACAGAGAGACAGAGACACACAGACAGAGCACAGAGAGACAGAGACAGAAAAACAACCACACAGAGACAGACACAGAGACAGAGAGGTATAGTGAAGGAGACATAGTAGAAGAGAGATAGAGAGGAGAGAGAGACAGACAGAGACAGAGAGAGGGAGGAAAGATCATCAAATGTTGTCCTGGAACTTCTGCCCATTTGGAAAATTTCCCATGGTCACTTTTGCTCAGGGCCAAAACTGAAATTATGGTACTAGAAAATTATACAGAATCCTCTGAAAACCAAGTTTCAGGCTTTTATTTTCCAATTAACTGGCCATAAGGAAACATCATTGGAAATAGGTCAACATTAGGAAAAGAAAGAGTCATTGCATAAAGTAATGTCCAAGGCATCTGGATGGTCTGGTCATGCAGCTCACTTATGATTTGTTATGCATCATTTCAGTGTATTAAATTATGTTTTTAGGTGGGCTGTGGAGATAGATCAGTAGAATAAGTGCTTACCTAGCAAACCAGGGTCCTGAGTTCAATCCCCGGTTCAGCAAAAAAAAAGAAAAAAAATAATAATAATGTTTGTGAGTACTCAGTTCAGAGACTACAGCTTTAGACAGTACTTTCTGCTTAATTGCTCCAATCCCATTGTAATGTGGTATTCAGCTTTGGTTTCATAGAGAAGCTTTCTAGC
Source organism: Ctenomys sociabilis (assembly GCA_004027165.1). Lineage (NCBI taxonomy): Eukaryota > Metazoa > Chordata > Mammalia > Rodentia > Ctenomyidae > Ctenomys > Ctenomys sociabilis. The sequence continues at coordinate 20,825 of PVKA01023558.1, forward strand.
AAATCAGAAACTATTTTGCTAAAAGAAACAAATAATTTCAGAAGAAGGAATAAATTTATTCTAATATTCTAGTATGGGACTGTCCTACTAGGTCTTGTAGCAAACTCCATCTAACACCTACATTTGTTGCCAAAACTTTGTTTACCGTTAGATGTAGCAGCTCCCATAAGAGGAAGAACAAACCTGGGCATGGCAGCCAAATGTATTCTGTTATTTAGTACACAGGTCATGATAGCATACAGAAACATGCACAAAAGTTTTTCACATGAAAAAGACTCATCACAAAGTGTGTTTGTGTTATATTAGTAGATGTACAAAGTAACACAACTTGTCTTTTCCACTTAAAGCAATGTGGTCATGTTATTAGGACGCCTATACCCAAAAAGCTTCACTGAAAATGAGAACTTGAACTTTCCTGGTATATGTTTCTGACTTCCTGAAGTGACATTTAAACATGCAAATGTCAGAAATGTGCTAAGCCATGTGATTTTCTAATATCAAATGATCAAGTTATCGATGTTACAGTAGAGACCAGGGCAATTAACACAGTCCTATAACTAAATTGTTAAGACATGCTATTGACCTTGTCAGGTAAAAGCAATCTTTCTGTCATATGGCCTTTGTCAATGTTATGGATGGGAAAGAAGTTTCAGGTCAATTATATGCATAGAGCTTTTTGAGGTCTTGGACTGATATATTTGAATAACAATGGCTCCTCTAAAGTGGCAGCTACATTTGGAGTCAGTCAAGATCTGTCCATCTTCAGTGCAGGTAGAGCCAAACTAACTAGATATATAAATCCTCTTTAGTCTTTAGTGGTATCACCAATCTGCAATTCCCCGTATATATTGTGTTACTTCAGCTTTCCTAACCCATTAAGGAGGAAGAGGTACCAAGATGTTAAAGGACTCTTCCTACTACAACAGCCAAGTGGGGAATTTACCCCATGGTCAAATTTGTCTATTAAAATCAAATACTCGGAAACTGAGAAAGTTACCACAATTTGGATTCACAGACTTACTGCAATAATTGTGATTGGACCCTGAGCACACATTTGTTCTATTTGTCATCTGACTGACTTCCAGTGTCTCCCCCTTTGACCAATAATCTACAACTGGATTTTTAATCAAATAAGATGTATGAGGTCCTAAAATCTCCATCTTTTGGCTGTACTTACTCCCACAATGCAGAGTCATTCTATGATTGCAAATTTCTTGGGAGGAAGTTTCCTGTGAGAGTTACCATATGCATAATACAGAATTATGGTTACATTTTAAGACCCTCCTTCAAATAGCTCTATACTTCTCTTCCCATGAAGAGCACGAGACACTTGTCTTTGCATAGTTCTAGAAACTGAGTGAAGCTGTGACTGTCCACTCAGATGATTCAACTCATTTCTTTCTGCAGTGTTTATGTTTTAACTGTCCAGATGAAACAGGAGTTTTGTATACTGCAAAGTATGTCATTTTAAAGACACCATAATATCTGGAAGAAAGAATCTTAAAAATGAATTTATTTTGCTCCCCATCCTGGGAATGTAGTGCTAACAGTTGATATTCACTATCCAAAAACACTTTTCCCTCACTGTAATCTGTGCAATCCTTGAAATGATAAACCATTAATGTATCTGCCATCAGTTTACATTTGTTTTTATGCCAAAGCAATATGGTGAGAAAAATCAATGAAATAGTATATGTTCTAAAGAAAGATATAGAATTATTACTTTGAGTCTCTATTTCCTTTCACAGAACTTACCATTGAACAATATATATATTGTTCAATAGTAAGTATATACTATATATATATATATATATATATATATATATATACATATACATATACATATATATCCATGTATATTCATGCTGCTAGACATTTTTGCCTGTTTGGGGCATTTCTATATTCTCAGCAACAAAAGCAATGCTTACTGAATCATAATGATATCAATAATATTATACATCAGTTTCTCACCACTCAGATTCAATACTCACCATCTGCAGCTTAGTGAAGAGGCTTGTTAGTCCATGTGATTTCATTTTATGGTCAGCTGGTTCCAATACAGAAGTGTCAGGGAAGACTCCTTCCGCAGAAGCCAGGAAGCAGAGAGAAGGAAGGCAAGATCTGAGGGGCCTTGTTTGACACCCACTATGAGTAGCCGTGTTCCGCCTGATCGCACCTCCTCACCATACTCATGGACAAATTCATTAACAACACATAATCCAATCTCATTTAACATATGTGAAATTTCTTGGAGGAAACCTAATTCTCAACCATAACAAATGTGCTGGAAAAAGAATGGCTGACTAATCAAATGTTTTGTTATGTGTCCACAGAATGTCATATAAATTAGTGAAAAGGTCTTTGAATGAATCATGTTTGAAAGTGTCTCAATAGCAAGAGACATGTGGCAATAGATTTTCCAAGATACAGTAAAGAGCTAAAATTCTACTGGCAGTTCCAGTAAGTCAGGATGCTAAGTCAGTGAAGGAGTTTAAGGCAAGGTAATAAAACAGATCAGAGTGGTCAGTTTGGGGCACATTTTGACATTAAAATTGACATACTTTAAGTTGTGTTTTGATAGGATGTATAGGAAATGGTAAGCTTGTCTTCGTTCAATGTGAGACGATCAGCAGTACATGATATTCCATCTCTCTTACAACCCCATCTTTGTTTGCTTTCTAGACTCTACCTTATCCCCTACTTATCTGCTGTGTTTTTCAGGCCTCTTCACTTTGGAATACCCTGAGATGAACCCTTAGATCTTTTTGTTTATCTTCAATCACTCTTTTTAATGAATGACCCAGATACATAGGTTTAAATAACATCTACACACTGGTTTCTGAAGCCCTCAAATTTTATTTCTGTTTGCTATTCTGAACTTAGCCACACAATATTCAGTAAGCTGGGTTAGTGCTAATTTAAAATATCTGCTTGAATGTCTAATGGACGTCTTCAATTTTATAGGTCTGAAAGCAACTTTGAAATCTTATCATGTCTCCACTTAACTAAAACAAGTTCATCACACACTTTTTCTTCCAAAACTATAATGGTGTTTCTTGCTTCTCCTGCTGTCAAAAAAATTGAAAAAGAAGAATAAATATCAACACATGCAGCCATACTACTCAGTAGCATTTCCTATAATACACTCATTTCAACTTTTCCCTTTCTTCTCCTTCCATTGTATTTTATGCAGAAAAATCAACGATTTTATAAAAAGAACTCATATTATATATCTGAAACATTAAAAATTTCTGTCTCCTTTTCTTTTTTTTACTGCATTGTTTTTTGAGACAGGATCTCACTTCATAGCACTTGAATTCACTATGAACCTAAGGTTGGCCTCAAATTTACAATCCTTTTGCTTCAGTGTCTCAAATGCTGAGATTGCAAGCATTTGCCACCATGCAGGGCTTTAAATTTCCTTAGTGGAATCACAACAAATTCGGGCACTTTAAATAACTGTACAGATACATAAGATTAAAGCATTAACTTTGAGACAAGGAGGTTAGGTTAGGTTGGATCATATACTTATAATTACAAGGTTATTTAGGTATATTTTTTCTTGTACAGGGTCTCACTATGCAGCCAACATTCACAGTGATCCTCCTGCTTTCTGACTCCTTAGTGCTGGGATTGCAGGCATGCACCAGCATGCCTGGACTCCATCACCGGCTCAGAGTACCTGAATGGGGCCAGCATTGCATGCAGAACTAAGGATCAAACCCTGGTCCCTGCACTTACAGAAGCAAGCACTTTGTCCACTGAGCTATACCAAAGACCTTACAAGGTTTTTTTTTTTTAATGAGAGAATAGTGAGAAGTTTCAGATTAAGAGAGACTATGTAGATGGGCTTCTAAACCAGGGAATGAACAACTGTAGAGGGTAGAAAAATCTAGGAAAAAAATTTTTCCTTAGTTCCTGCAAAAAGAGAACAAAACTGCCAATGTCATAATCTTATCCAGCTAGACTCCTCTAAACATCTGATTTCAAAAATGACAGAAGAATGATTTATGTTGCCCTAAGCCATTATGTTTGTGGTGAATAGATACATCAGCAATAGCAATTTAATATAGAATTTCATAATATAACACATATTACAAAATGATTAACTTAAGTTCCAGTAGAATAAAGGTACTGCATTTGAAGTCATGAATCCAGAGTTTAATAACAGCTATCCCATTATAGCTATTTGATCTTAGGTTGGTCACACATATAGACTGTATATAAGACTCACACTTCCAAACTACTAATAGCTCTCTTGTTTCCTGTTGGTGTTGCATTACAGTACCACAATTCTTGTTGCTTAAAACAACCTAAACCCACATTTGTTTTATGAACTAGAATATCCAAGCCAGTGTCACTAAACTAAAACCAAACCAAGCTATTGGCAGGACTATGTGAGTTTTAGAGGCTTCAGAAAAGAATATGCCCCCTGGTCTTCTCTGTCTCTCTGCGTCTCAGTCTGTCTATCTGTCTGTTTGTCCGTCCATCCGTCTGTCTGTCTGTCTGTCTGTCTGTCTGTCTGTCTCTCTCTCTCTCTCTCTCCTTTCCATTGTTACACTGCCTTTTCTTCCTTTACATGTCTTTGGTTATAGAGATTTTTGATTACTTTAAGAGAAGTGAAATAATTTCTGATGATCTTCCTATCTCTAGATCTTTCACCTAATAAAGTTACAACCTGTATTTTGTGGCATAAAGTAAGAGTCATTGATTTGGAGGATTATGATGAGGGGCTCTTGAGGAAATTTCAGAGTGTATCTTCCCCTCTCTTTGCTAGCCCACCTGTCAACTATCTCTGGGAAAACTCAACAGACAAAGGTAGAAGTTTAGTTCACTAATTTTCTGATCAATTTTTAGTCTATCCAATTTAGCAGTCAGGATTAACCACTACAATAAAATAAACATTTTTGGGAAAAATTATCTGCAACCACAGAGAGTTACATAAAATAACCTGCAGTAAAATGCTGTGAAGTCACGAATGCATAAAGCCAATGTAAAATATCAATAGAAAAGAATACTCCGATTTGGTTCATATAGTGTGAAAAGACATTCGAACATCCAGTTCTTAAGACAAAAATTTTATATTTTTTTTACAATAAAAATGGTATTTTAAAATTGATCACTTTTATTTCATTGAATGAAACTTACTTTTATCATTCACCTTAAAAAGTATGTGCTTCTCTGACCAGAATAATTACATAGTTAAAGGCAAAATCTAAAATTAAATATGTTATACACACTTGGAAGCCAAAGGATACTATACTAGCTTTATTCTTTCCTCAAAAAGTCATTTAAGTTCAGTGGAAAATAAGAACTCTAATGGTGACACCCATACTGTAAAGTATTTGAGACTTCTTCAGTGACATCTCATCTTGGATCCATACCTTAATTACGTACTTTAACTGTGAGTCTATAGCAAAACCAGATGAGATTATTCTTGAATCGTACCTATATATTGCTATTTGGATGAGACAAAAGTCATTTGTCTTTGTAAAAAAAAAAGGTATTTGACCCCCATATATAGGTTTTATTGAAGCACCATTTGCTGTACACAAAGAATATTTTTACATGTAATTATCTGATCTCCACATTGGAAAAAAATATCACGCCCCAATGATTGTTGAATTTTTGAGTTTTCTTTCTCTTGGCCAAAAATCATGAGCAGTTTTAGGCCAAGTAGGAGAGCAATAATTACATATTTCTGAAGCTTCATTACCCAAGCATGTGGAAATGTCCTAGGTTCACTGAGTGGAAGAATGCCTTTTATTGATTCAAAAGTACCAAGCCAGATGCAATTACATATTCTGAATGTTTTCCAATGGCTAATTTATTTTTTGGTGCTTGTCAAAGTAATTACTGAGGAAAGTAAAGAGTTACCTTCCAGTAGGGAAAGCCTAAGAATTTCTGACTCACCAACAAAACTTTACCAAAGATTAAGAAATGCTTTCATTATCTAGTAATACTTCCAAAATTTATAATCATTGACAAATTTTGCTTTTATCTGAACATGTTTTTTTTGTACCTAGAAAATAAAACTGTTCAAAAGAGAATCTTTAAAGAAGAAATGTTGGTAACTTACTATATTCTATACCAAAATGTCATAATTTCATATATATGTGTACATATGAAAATCATCACCATTATATCTACCTTCAAAAATCTTAACTGTTATAATGGGCACACTGGTGCCTCTGCAAAGATGTTTCTGGATGTACAAGTGAAAGAGATCTGCTTTTTCCAAGTGTTACCAAGGGAAATCTTCATTCTTTCTTACAGGTTTAGAGCTTTCACATAAATTTTTATATGGAGAAATGATTATCTGAGAGTATTTCAAAGAACACTAAGTAAGTCTGTAATCCTAGGAAAGAGAATAAAAAATTTCAAGGAAACTACCTTTGCAAAGGTTGTAGGTTTATTACCAGCTGTAGAAAGACCTCAATATTTTGGTGCATTTGCAAATTTGAAAGTTCATATCATTATATTCCTCATAAGATCCGAAGCATCACATTTTTCTTCAACTCTTGAACTATTAGCGACCGGGTGAAGCAACCACAAGTGTTCTCACTACTATCAATCATTTATAAATACATGGCATATAAGCTCAGTCATCTTGATGAAAGTGTCTTTAAAAGGCCAACCTTTTATAATATAAAATAATGCATAATAGAAAGCATTTCTAATGCAATAGAAAACTCAATCAGTAGTTCCAATCATTATTGTTTTCCTCTAAGAAACAAAGGCTAGGCCACCCTGATGATCAGATGCCAAGTCAGAGTCACAGTGAAATGCTACAAATAAGAGAGAGGACTAAACTTAAAGGAATGAGACATATTCCTTGAAAATGATTAGATACGGCTTCCAAATTTTGACATTTCCACATGTGTATTGGAAATAGACAGCAAAGATCATACCTATGCATACACGAACAACAGTTTTAAGCAATTATGCTAACAATGTAAAAATTTGGATATTGAAAATAAATTGTTTGAAAGCCTGGTGATAGAGGGGAAGTGGCAAAGGGCCAAATTGAAAAGAAGTTGACTGAGTTCAGAACTTAGTGTCTGCTGGTTCTAAACAGTAGCACCCAGCTGAGTGCTTGAGCCTGCAGGAGGCTCACACACTGCTATGTCCTGAATGGATCTGGCTCCAGTCTCATGCCAAGAAACAATCCCACACTTCAGTAGAAATAGGGGTGTAGTCTCACTAAGATACCCCCTACTGTGTCCTAAAGTTTTTCCTGGTTTGATGAGATTGGTCAACAGGGATCTGGACTCTGCCTGCCCATGATGTCAAGCAGTAAACACAGACACATCCTAATGTGTACTTTAACTTCCTTTATTTTATCTTTTATTGTTTCTCAGATTTCTTACTGCTTCGTCTTGTTTTGCTGTTTCTTTGTTTGATCTTGTTTTCATGTGGATAGGAACATGGCTTTTAGCTTTGTTGTTGTTGTTCTATTTGTTTCTATTCCTTCCTTCTCTATATTCTCTCTGTTCTCCACATCCTTAGCTCAAAGTTTAACTGAGCCTACTTAGTCCTATATCCTTGCTTCTAATTTTCTTGCTCTTCCTTTATTTCTCTGTTTTTCTCACTATCCCCTTTGAATTTTTCTCTTTTATAGTCAAAATTGGCATATTAAGCAGAGCAGGTTAGTGTACATCTGTAATCCCATCACTCAGAGAGGTTGAAACGGGGGAATCACTGCAAGTTTGAGATCAGCCTGGAGGCTATGAAAATGTGAGCACTGGGCCAGCTCAAATTGTATAGTGAGACCCTGTCCCGCGCACCCCTCAAAAAAGTGAGACTGGGTGTGGTGAGGCTCATGTGTAATCCCAATGCTTGGGAGGCTGAAAATAAGAGGATCAATAGGAGTCCAATCTGTGTTGTGACCTTGTACTAAATACATAAAAAAGGCTTCTTTAAGGCATAGAATTCCCGGTTCATGTCAAATTATACTATACAACCTAGTTCATGTACTTACAGATGACAAATTAATTGTTACCTTACCTTAGTTTGTCATTTTCTAGGCTGCATGTGATTCTGTTGTTATTGCTGATTGCACCATATTAGCTGAAGTAACATAATTGTCCTAACTAGTTGTTATTCCTCAAAACCAAAACTGACATTGCTTAAGGGGGAAGATCTATAGGCCAGTATCAAAGGTCCAGACCATTGACTGGGACAGTGACCTCTCATCCCCAATTGACTTTTCATTCCCAGTAATATGAAGGAGTAGGATCTTGCAAGGGGCCTGAGACCCAGGAGTAAGCTCCACCTGGAAGGCATTGCTGAGAAATAGTCATTTCCTAAACCTTCTGAAAATTAACTACTTACCATAGACAGGTTATAATCAGCAACTCGGAAGCTAAAAAATAATAAGAAGTAACTGAAATAAGCTGTAACCTCAGAACTCTATATCAGCAAAGGTAAACCCAGAGAGCTAAGAGGTTGAACAATCCAAAAGCCACCCACTTGGATTCTCTGAAGTAGTAAAAGTAGGATTGAATCAAATGAATAAGGCCCAAAACAACTGAAATCAGAAGTAATTTCTCAGATAACTACAGAGATGGTGACCATTTTTAAAAAGATGTTTGGAAAGTATATGTCACACACATAAAATAATAAAGGCCCTTAGAAAAATGATGGAAAAAGTGAATGTTCAATATAGGAAGGAAATGGAATCCATAAAACAGATTCCATGCGTATCTAGATTAGAAATTCCACTGAAAGTATATGGACAGGAACTAAATTTTGATCCTGGGCCCCACATGCTGTGCCAGCCATGTCCCTTGGATGCAATGAGCAGAGGAATGAGTCTAGATGTGATGGTGAACCCCTTTAATCCCAGCACTGGGGAAGCTAAAAACAAGAGGATCACTATGAATCCAAGCTGAGTAGTGAGAACCTATACCAAATACAAAAAATTATACACCATGACCTAGTAGGATTTATCCAAGGGATTCAAGGATGATTCAGTATATGTTAAATCATTAAATGTAATACAACTATCAACAGAGCCAAAGGCACAAACCATGTGATCATCCCAATACATTCAGAAAAAGCATTTACCAAAATCTGACACTTAATTGTGATAAAAAAGAAACTGACAGAAAATAGGAATAAATGGTCTTCATTTAAACTTGATAAAAGCCATCTATGACAAACCAATAGTCAGCATTGTACTAAATGAACAGAAACTCAAAGTTTTCACTGTAGTATCAGGAACAAGACAAGGATAGTCACTATCAACTCCTATTCAATGTAGTTCTTGAAACAGCCAGAGCAATTAGACAGGAGAGAGAGAGAGAAAGGGAATAACAATAAGATAAGAAGTTAAAGTATCATTATTTTCAGATAACATGATACCCTACATTGAAAAAAACTTCCAAATGCCACAAGAAAACATTTAGATTTAGTAACCAAATTCAGTAGCATACCTGAGTACTGTGGGGAATCATTGATCTCTTGGTGTTCTCCAGGAAGAAATAGTGGCAGGATTGAGGAAAAGATAGATCAGAGACAAAGCTGGGTCAAGTGAAGACCTATTTGCCTTATTGACAAAAGACCCATAGAGAAACAGCAGGGGCATTTATTTGTACTTTTGAAAAGTTAGTAGCAGGAAACACAAGATTACCTAGCAACAAATGGCTGGAATTGCACAGACAGTATACTTTTCTCATGACAGAGGAAGCTTGACTGCATTAGGCAATAAGGTCTGTACCTGTGCTCACACCTATGACCAATTTCCAGCTTCAGCTACTTCCAACAGGATATTAACTCAATACTCAAAAATCAGTAGCCTTCCTATACATGAAAAGCAAACTCACTGAGATTAAAATTTAAGAAATAGCACCTTCCACAATAACATCCTAATAAATGAAATACCTAGGAATCGATTACATGAAGTAAGGAAAAGGCATGTCTTTTGAAAACAACAGTATTTGAGGTAGCAAGAACCAATCTAATGAAAATAGCCTTAATTCCAAAATTTTAATAAGATTTAATGCAATCTTGTTCAAAATTCCAACAGTGTATCTCATGGAATTAGATAAAAGAAGTCCTAAAATTCATTTCATTTGGAACAAAAGAGACTTGTGCTGTGATAAAGACAGCACTGTATTGGCAACCAAAACAAACCAAGACAAAAAAAAAAAAAAAAAAAAAGAAAGAAACAAGAAACAGTGGAATGGTTTAGAGATGTACAAACAAGTCCAGACGTACTTAGCCACCTTATCTTTTATAAAGGTGCCAAATGCCTTCTATCTTTGAAGAAAGATAGTGTCTATGATGTATGTATAAAGAGTAAAATTAAAATTAGACCCATATGTTTCACTATGCGCTAAACTGAAATAAAAATGGACCAAAGATCTAAATATTAAAACATGAACACTAAAAGGCCAGGGAGACAGCTCAGTAGCAAGTGCAAGGTCCTGTGTTTAATCCCTGGTAATGCAAAAAAAAAAAAAACAAATCAAAAACAAAACAAAACAAAAAAATCCATGAACACCAAATATTCTGGGTGACACCATAGTAGAATTCTTGAACACACTGGTGCAGAGGACTTTACAAAAACCTTATTGCACAGAAGTTATCACAAAGAATCAACAACTGGGATCTCATATTTTTTATATTTTAAAGAATACAAAATTATAGTGAAAAACAGCATTAGATACGATAGAAAATTTCACTGAACAAAGTAATAATAATTCAACAATGGTTGCTGTATTGCATGATTCTACCCTCAAAGTAATTAAGTCACAAGATATAAATGTGCAAAATTGGTTTAAAAACGAAACAACAAAAAAATTCTGAGAAATTAAGTAGGAAAAAAAAAGAATAAAAAGAAAAAAAACCTTCAAGCTTTAACTGCTCCTTTCTAGCAGAAATCAACAGATCTCACATTATTAAAAAGCTTTTATGGACACATGTGGGAAAAATTTGCCAGCTGTCCTCAGACAATGAATGACTATCTGGCACATATAAAAACCCTAGAAAAAACAGACCCTCAAAATTTAAAAACCTGATCCAAAAATAAGCCTCTGAAATAGATACCGCTCAGATGAAGAAGTAGAAATGGCAAAGAAATATGTGGAGAAATGTTCATTCGAGGAATTCCAACTGAGGTAAAGTTCAGATTTCATCTAACCCCAGAATGAACGGCTATTATTCTTTCAACCAATAACAGAAGGAGCAGGAGCTGTGGGGGAACAGGAACGCTTCTCTGCTTTTTGTGGATGTATACACTGGTGCAACCAAAAGCAAAATCAGTGTGGCAATTCCTCAGAAAACTAAGACTAGAGGTTCCATTCAACTCAGCTATTCCTTTTATGACATGTTCCAAAAACAATGAAATACTCTACACCACAGTGATGCATGCTCACCAAGGATTACAGCTGCACAGTTTATAAGAGCTAAACCTTGGAAACACCCCAAGTGGCTATCAGTGGATTCATGCATAAAGATGTGGTTCTTCAATATATTAGAGTACTACTCTGCCATAAAGAATGTTAAGCTTGAGACATCTTCAGCTAAACGGATGCACCTTGAGGCCCTACCTTTAAGTGACATAAATTGGACATACAATGTAAATACCACATTGTTCCTGTGGTACAAAAATCCGAAAGGGTTAATAAGGACCACAACACATATAGACACTGTAAAATAGCAAGAAAATATTCAGTGGGGATGGGGAATAAGGGAGGAGAAAAGGTGTTAGGAAGAAAGGGAAAAGTAAAAGAAAGAAAGTAACTTTTTACAAATAAATGCTGCAAGAGGGGCTAGGAACATAACTCGGCAGCACAGTGCCTGCCTGCATAGTACAAGGTTTAGAGTTTGATTTCTGGTATCAGAACAAACAAATAAACAGGGCAAGAAGACTTGCTAGAAGGGGTAGGGGAATGAGAAAAAAAGAATTGAGTTACATCTTCTACAGACACAAATTCCTTATAATGAACGTGATCATTGTGTATACCTAAATGTGTCAATAAATGCAATTAATGAGAATGAAAATAAATTAAGAAATTGCTGCTTCAGAATGTGATGATATGGAAATTTGTCCTTCTATACATATACTCTTCTTCTCTGAACTTTTAGGTAATCAGTAGTATACATTTATATGTACATTTTTTAAAGAAGTTGTTTCCTTGAAATTAGAAAAGTAACATGAACAATTTAAAGAAAATTTGACAAAGAGAACAGCTACCTATGACCGTGTTATATTGCCATTATTATTTTCACTTTTAGGTTCTTTTGAATTTCCCTTTGTATATTTACTGATTAAGCAGCTACAATCATAGAATCTAAGCAATTCTGCTTTTTCCTTTGTATTCTGTGATTAGTTGCATATTTCATTGCTTTTAGTTCCTTACTTTGCAAAACAATATTAGGAATGCATGTGGTCTAATTTGCTTTGTCATTTTCTTATTAGTCGATAGAGAGACCAGGCGATTATCTTTTCCTTAATTTGATTTCTAATTTAATGTAAAATCTGAAATGTAGTTTTTTTTTTTTTTCTAGGTCAAATGGTAAAATGTTTTTTAATCTTGTTAGAGTCAAGTGAAAATAAAAGTCATTGTACCAAATTCAAACCACATTTAATATCTACCAAATTTTTTTCTGTACTTTAGGGAAGGGTCTGCAGCGTGTTCAGAGTCTCATTACTAGTTTGGCCTTCTAGTAATTCTCCTGTTTACAGCCTCCTAAGTGCTGGGATTACAGGCACGCCACTATGCCCAATCCTAATCACCATTTCAGCATTCCCTGGGGGCAGGGCTGGCATGGTAGGCCCCAGAATTAAACACTGGGCCCCTGTACCTGCTTGCAGGTTCTTTATTCCCCTGAACTATTTGGCTTGCTCTGATACCTATCAATGGTGAGTGACTTAACTTTACTAAAGCTTTGCTTGAAACTTTGTATTACAGTAATATTATAGAAATACAATATTTCATGGATATAAACAACTTTTATTTCTTATTTTATAATTTTGAATAGACATTTTCTTTTTGAGTGATTAATGGAACTGAGTTGAAGAGAATAATTACCTTCTTCATACTGAGCTTTTCATAAATTAAAGTGCTAAAATTATGTTATCTACTATTCTGAAGTTAGTTTGGAAGAAATGAACTAGGAAGCCATTCATTATGTTTATCAACTTCCTCACTGATATACTGAAATGCTGAACTAGAAAATTTTACAGCCCACTCTCTTGCAAGTCAAAACAACTCAGAACATATGCTTTTGGCAGTATTCTTTTGGTATGAAAAGCAGACAAGTCTTAAGTATCGAACTTTACTATTATTACACAAGGAATCTAAAGGTCAGAAAATCCTCATTGTAGCCCCACAAAAGTCTTCATGAAGTGGTGACCCACAATGCCACTGCAGAAGAAAGAGAGAAGCTCTTCTAAACAGAAGCTGTGGTGGGATTGCCTTTGGAATTGCTCATCTCTCCTCTCTGTAATCCCAGATCCACCTTCTCAGCTTCTGTTTGCCCTTCTTGCATTGCTATTGATGGCCTGCATTCCTTTGCCTGTATATTATTTTGCTACCTTTGTTTATTCAGAGTTTCACTAGCTTACTGCTTTTGTTTACTATTTTAAAAAATATTTTCACTGAGATATGATTCATACACCATAAAAATGCATCCACTGGAAGCACACAATTCAGTGACTAAATTCAAGGTGCTTTAGCTAAGGTTTAAACTTAAAACATTGCTATCTGTGTCTGCTGTGTGACTATGCAAACCTACCTCTGACCACCCACTAATCTACTTTCTCTTTGTACAGTTTTGCTTTCACTGAATAGTTTATAAGATTTGTGGGCTATTTTAACTGTCCTATTTCACTTAGCATAATGTTTGCAAAGTTCATCTATGTTGAAACAGACAACAGTACTTCCATTTCACTACATAATGGTATTCCATTGTATGAACAAATTTTATTTTATTTACCCATTCATCAGTTGGTACACACTTCTGCTGCTTTAGTTTTGGTTTGTTTGTTTTATTTTGTTTTTTGTTTTGTTTTGTTTTGTTTTATCTATTATGAATAAGACTGCTGTGGACATCAGTGTGTGAGTTTTTCCACAGTGTATCTAGGAGTGGGATTGCTATGTCAATAATAATAATAATAAGGGCAACCTTTTAAGCAATGTCATACTGCTTGAAAGGTGTGCATTTAAATTTTAAAAGTTACTATATTACAAAAAATAACACATTTCTATTAGTGCCTACATATATATATATATATATATATATATATATATATATATATATATATATATATATATATATCTCACTGGCTACTTTTTGCCCTAGTGCATCTACAATGTTATCTTACTGTGGTTTCAAAATACATTTGCACAATGATTAGTGATGTCCATCATTATTTTATACTCAAAATTCATTTGAGTATCTTCACTAAAGAAGTGTCAGTTCAATGTCATGCCTGTTTCGTAATAGATGTAGTCTTTATTGAATCTTGTGTGCTATCTGTATTCCAGTTGTGCAGCCCAAATAAGCCATATAACTTACAAATTTACTTCCTATTTGGTCAGTTGTATCATATATTCTTGATGTCATCATGTCCAGCACAAAATTTCAAATTTTTATGTATAATCTTATGAA